>WEKX01009913.1:452328-507074 GCA_013390025.1 Pitta sordida | reverse complement strand
CTCATCAGAATCGAGTGTCTGCTATTACTTTCTGCCTGGCATCAGAGTGGGTTATCAGCACAGGTCATGACAAGTGTGTCAGCTGGATGTGCACCAGGAGTGGGAGTATGCTGGGGAGACATTACTTCACCTCTTGGGCTTCATGTCTACAGTATCCTTTGAAAAATGATTGCTGTCCTGAAACTGGAAAAGTATTTAGTTCCTTTAGCTCAAATTGTTACCTTCTTTTCATGTAAAAAAGCTACTGACATCTCTTGCAAGTCTGCTAATCCTTATTGTGATGGGAAGTTTAATGCCTTTATTTCTGTTAGTGGTTATTAGATAGCAGAAATTACCTTGGGTTGCAGAGATCCGTATGCCCTAGTTCCTAATTTTGGGATGTTTGCCTGTAGCATCTTGTGGAAGTGACTAGTAACTCTATCCATATCCTGGCCTGTATACATCCTAGGCAAGTCAATTTGTTGAACAGATGCCAGTGTGCATTAGTGCCCTTCTAGAGCACAAAACATCATAAAAACCCTTTGGACTTAGTTCATGTCAATCTTTTGTATCTTTAAGCTGTGGGGCAAGTCAAAACTTTATTCACTACTAGTAGTAATCTGTGGGCAGTTTGCTTTTCTGCAAACTGCATTTAACTGCAGCATTTGTAGCTTAAACACTGGCTGTCTATTCAGTTTTAAGTACTTCAGGGCATTCTTTATCCTATGCAAAAGATTTGCAAACCCAGTAACTAAAAATGTAGTTCACACATCAAAACTTCTGATTGTGTTAAGTACTTAAAATTCTAGGACTATGTTTTAGCACTTGTTAGTGGTGGTGGTTTAGATGTGGCTGGTCAGTAGCTGGAGGTGCTCGTTGGTATATGAAGATTAAGGGCAGTAATGTTTTAGAAGCGGCAAGATTCAAAAGCTGAAAGAGGTGAACTACATCACTTGAAAACAGGAAGGCCTCTCTGGAGTGTCTGTGTGGTAGTAAGAAGCCAGGAGGAAACTAACTGCTCTGTTGCCAGCAGCAGGTCTGGCCTTCTGAGGTCCCACACCTGTGCAGACCCTCCTTTACTGACTGAAGAGCTGACAGGTTTGTACTGTTGCTCTTTTTTGCTTTTTTTTTAAAGTTCAGATGGGTTGTGTCCCACAAAACATTTCATGTGCAGTTGTAGTTCACCTCAGCTGAGTGCAGCACAGAATGGAGTTAAAGTTTATGTTGGAGACCAGCTCACAGAACAGTGTTGAACAGTCTGAGCCTATTGCAAATAATGGAACAGTTTATTATTAAAAAGGAGAAAAGAATATGACCTTTTATATCAACACAAAAATAGATTTCCACCAAAGAACTTGACATTTGAAAATGCATTGTAATTGATCCTGCCTGTGGACTTGTGCCTGGAAGAACCAGATTTCTTGTGTGTGTCCCAGGTACTTGGTCTCCCTTATACAGAGGTTCCTTAGGAGTTACCTGTTAATGGTTCTATGTGTAAGCTTCTGAAAAACACAGCAGAGGGCCTATTCTTTACTGGATTAGTGGGGATAATGTAAGTCTGAACTTCCAGTATCAAGAAAGGATCACATGTTCAGGGATTTAGAGGATTTGTTGAAAGCGAATTGTTTATCTCAAGATTCTTAAGGCTTTAGAGATTTCACAATGTCATCAGATGGCAAAGCCTCTGTGTTTTCACTTAAGGTGGTGGGCTTTTTGTTATGCTCTCTTTTTAAAGTTAGTCTTTTCTGTTGCATACCAGAGGCTACTTTCTCACTGCTCCTAGTGTTTTTGTGCAGCTTCAGGAGGCCATCTAAGTTTATTCAGCTCCTGGGTTATGTGATGTCGACTGTATGGGTTTTTCATAGTTCTTCCTTTTCTTCTGAGCAGCAGAAGCAAAAGTCTGCCAAGGGCAGCAAATGATCTATTTCCATTGGCTTGCTATGCTTTTTTTAAATGAAGACAGTAGTTGTGTCATGACAAAAACTGAGTATCAGAAAACTTTTGTGAGGTGACCAATGTGCCACATTGTTAATAGATCCCATTTTAGAATGTGGTGTGGCTTTTATATCAGTGTTAACTGACAGAATCCTTTCTGAAATACAGTTCAGATTTAAATACCGTGTTCAAGGACCTGCCTTGGTAAATTTGGAAGTGCAGAGAACAGAACAAGAAATGAGATGGTCTCACCTTCTTAGTAGCTTGAACACTGGAGTACTTCCACTGCAAGGTGAACTAGTTGTGGAGAATCGGCATCCTTGTATCTTGGTTTTCCTGTCCTGGGGATGTGAGCTACTAGAACATGCTGGAAAACTGAGGGTTTAGAGAAGAAGATCCTAGGTAAGGGTGAATGCCACCCAGTGTCCAGTGAGGTGATGCTAATGGTAGCTCTGCACTGCAACAAGTAGCCTGGTAAGTTTTGGCATCTCTTGTAGACAAGCATGAGTGTTCTCTAAATATCTGCTAGAAATGGCCTAAATCTACTTGGCTTGCCCTAAACTGCAATAAGAATTCTCATGGCTTTCTCCAGTGGCTTTCGAAAACTTTTCTCACTTATTTTCTGTGCAGCTTTACTTGCATGTGTTGGAAAGTGGGATGAGAAGAGGGGAATTAAAAAGGTTTTCTACAGTCTCCAACCCCTTTAGAAGTAATTATGTAGATACTTATCTGGCATACTAAAACTTTTCTTCCAGTTTTTAAAGATGCTATAGCTGACTGTCATGTAAAATACTCTTAGAGCAAACGCGACTTCTCCTTGACTGGTGTTCAGATACGATCATGAAACTCAGCATGCATTTGTTGGTGATTATTCTGGACAGATCACTCTTCTGAAGCTTGAGCAGAATACATGCTCAGTTATCACAACCCTCAAAGGCCATGAAGGTAAAGTAACTCTTTATGTTAAATCCACTTGACCCAGATGTCTTTGGAAATTGGGTTGAGATGTTCAGTTGCCTATCTACCTCTTCAGGATTGATGGTAGATAAAAAGCCAGTGCAGGGTAGGAGTTATCATAAGCTGTTCAAAGCTGTACATATGACTGACTGCCTGTTAAACAACAGAGACATTGTTGCTGAGAGGAAATCTTAGCCTTATAAACATAAACAGGTATTTTTATTAGAGATGAAAAATAAAGGTAAACATACATATTCAATTTAACACAAGTTATCCACTAGATGGCCACCTTTAAAAGCTTTAGTCTTCTTAACTTTGAAGAGAAAGGATGAGAATATGGTTTGAGGGTTTTTTGTTAGGAGACCTGGTAATATGATAATACCTAAAGCAGCTTTAACTGCAGTCTGGATTCTGAAATGCCACTTAATTTTTCCCAATGCAAACTTTGCTATTCTTTTGACTCTAGTTCAATTTCCTATATTTAGCTGAAACAAAGCTATTAGCAAGAAATCTAGAGAGTCTTCTAGAATCAAACCCACCCAGTCAAAGGTGAATGTCTCATTCTGTGTAGTATAGCTGAAGTCCTTATCGCAAATGAAGTGTTGACTTCATGATACAGAGTTACTGTCTGCTGTAATGACTAAGGCCAGAATGCAAATCACAGAAGAATGTGTAACTTAATAATATGCTGAGAAAAATAAACAAGACAATGCCTTTTCCCATGTGGTACTATCAGCTTTCAAATCAGCTGACTAGTTTGGGTTGGGGTAGGAGGGAATACTGGGTCATGAGTCTCTGACCTGCTGGAAAAGGCTGCCTTGTTTAATAGCTGAAAGTATAGAGTGGGCTTTGTTAAAGCTGGGAAGACTCCTGATTTACAGATGACTGTAAGATGATACAGCTGATTTTGAATGCAGGAGTTGAGATTTTCAAGTGAAAAATGTCTCTTCTGCTTTCAAACAGAATTCCAGATTGTTTCAGTTAAGAGCAAAATAATTCTCTTGGCTCTAGAGACTCGTTTACCTCGCTATACTTTTGCCTTTAATCTGTGTTCAGCTGCAACTCTTTGGTAGATGTTACTGTTCGTCTGAAAGCAATATGTCTACATGGCACTTCTTGTAGTGCATGGTCTCTCTATTGAGTTGTGATGGACTTCCAAGCACCAACTTCAGCAGTGCTGTCCACACAGCAGGTAGCTTTGGTTATAGATTTCCATGCAGGGATTGTGATCCTTAAAATGAGAATCGATCTAACATAAAAGATTGTTAAATTTGAGGGGCAGAGACAGGGTTTTCTTCAACTGCTGTAATGCTAACTCTTTTGTATTTTTTCTATTTTTAAAAAAGCAAATCAGATTATGTGTAACCTTTTTTCCTCCACAATATTTGTGTATTATTCTCCAGATCTCATAACTCTAAACTTAAATAGCATCTAGTTCTTCTTTGAGTGCAGCTGTTTCACAGACTTCAAGTCTGGTTTCATCTTGTTTCCTTTCTAGCTCTTGCTAGATGTGACTTCATAAGGAAGTAGTGTTTGCTTTGCAGTTTAAATGGTTTTAGAGCTTGTTCTTCAACAGGCAGCTTCCAGAATTCACCATATTTATTGACCGGCTCTGTGTAATGCTGAGATAATACTCAAACTGCCTTTTGTGGTGCAAATGCTATTCCCAAATGGGTCAATCTGAAAATAGCATAGCCCTAAAGGAGGAAAAGAAAAAATCTCTTGTTCCAGAGCATTGGAAAGGACTGATTTGAGTTCTAATTACCATTCATCTTGCTTTCAGACTAACAAGGCTTTTGATTACGATGGAGCAATGGAAGTATGCTTTAAAGGGAAGGATTTCTGCAAGGGGATAAAATGTCCTGACTTCACAACTAGAGGTGGCATGAGAGACAAAATTATTCCTTTAGTCTCCTGGCTACATTGCCATGCACATGGGTTTAGTATAAGGCTGCTACTGTCAAATGACTCATTTATTTCTATATCTGACTAGTATAGTGCACAGCCAGATTAGGCCTTCTGAAATCTAGTTTTGTAATTTAGTAAGTAGTAGTAGATTTGCTAACGACAGTGAAACTGTGACTTCATTTCTTACTCTGACTACGTATTTTAAGGTTATGATTGATTCTGTAGGGGAGCTGGTTTGCCTGTGAACGCTGCATGCTGTCCAGGAACCACTGACCAAGCACCTTACTGTGTTGTAGATCCTAGTTTCTGCTTGGCAAGTATTGTGCTTTTCATCTTCTAAAGCTCACATGGCAGCCTGGCAACTCTTAAAACTGCTTACGTAAATATAAAATGCAGTAAGCTGGTAACTCAGACTTTCTGGCTTTATTTGTCTTCCTAGGGATGTTCTGTTCTGTTGTCCAGTGCTCTTTCCCTCTCTGTCAGGAGTGCACCTTGCTGCTGAATACTTCCTTTGCCTTAAGGCTTTCAATATGTTATTGGAGTAAGGCAGTACCTCTGGTTTCACTTGAATGCTCCAGAAGAGCATCGCTGTCTTAGGGGGTCTGTCCCTTACCTCTAACTGCAGAATGTTCTCTCCTAGGGAGTATTACTTCCCTGTGGTGGGATCCTGTTCAACGGCTGCTCTTCTCAGGTGCCTCTGATCACAGCATTATCATGTGGGATATTGGTGGAAGGAAGGGGCGAACGCTGCTGCTTCAGGGACATCAGTATGTAATGGTGTATTATATTTCCTACATGTTCTGTAATGACCACAGGGTCCCAGAAAGACTAAATAGCATGGCAAGATATTTGTATCATCTGTGTAAAATAATGGAGAAAATAACTCTTTCAAAATCCTGAGGACTTTCAGGGAAAAGGATGATGAGTACTATGAAAGCATTTACTGATAAATCTTTTTTTCTTGCTCATGTTTGATACGTTCTGATTGCCATGGCCTAGAAGTAACGTAGTTTATAGAAAGTTTATAGAAAGATGTGGTTAAAAATCCTAAAGTCATCTGGTTTGGCATTTACATAAAAATTGCATGTGTCTGTAGTGTCAGTACTGCACTGTGAGGGTTGGGCTAGAACCTTAATGTATAAGCAGATTCATGTGCCCATATAGAATAAGCTTCAATATGTTCCTGCTCTCTGTATCTTTTTATCAGTGAGGTGACCAACTGATTGGCTAAATTACAGGGGTGGTCTCTCAACTTCAGAAAGGGTGTCACATCTCCCCTGTTCTGCAGATTAAGTAGTTAGTTGTCTGTATTTAATCAATTAAAAAATTTATTTTTACTAAGACACGACCCTAACTGCCATTTTTAAATGTAGGGCTCTAATTCAGTCTGACAGGCAGTTCACTGAAGATGTATTCTGCTTAGAAATGCACTGGTAGTAGAAATCTTGTTTATATTTAAAGATGTTCTTGTATAGTGCATTCTCCTCTCATCTGATTCCATAGATGCTTCCATCTACCTTTGATCAAGACTGATAGCCTTAGAACTCTTGTTAAATCTTGAGGATTTGTTTTTATGATTAAAGAATTAATAATAGAGTACTGGTTACAAAAAACCTAACTGATGTCAGTGACTGGAGGACTTTACACTGCTGTTACTGTTGCTTTTTGTGTCCTGGTGAAGATTTACAACACTTAGTTTCTCTTCCAACATCACACATAGTATCAAACTTCATACTGAATGGGAAAGTAAATTCTTCTGAGAAGCAGAATAATTTTTTAAATTCAACTTAGATGTTGCAAAACAGTCTAATACTGTTGAGATCCTTTGTTTAGTTTTTTAAGGCAGACTTTTATATTGCCATGACTTTATTTAGGATTAAATTGTTTTATTGGTCAATACATGCTTTGCTTTGCTTTGCAGCTAAAGACTGTCTTACTGCGATTTGCTAGCAGAAGTGGAAGCTCTGTCTGCTTCTTAGCTGCATCTTGAAACAAATATTTCTCTCTATTTATCCAGTTGTCTTTGTTTTGATAACTAGCTCTCCTTGCCAACATGGAAGAGTATTTGCACAGACTCTGAGCCAGTTGACACTCAGCTCACTGTCAGTGCTTACAGCCAGCGAATGTTAACAAGGAACTGTACCTCTGATATTCTGGTCAGGCCTGTAAGAGCACTTCTAGGCAACATCTAGGCTAGAGGAGTGCTCAGGTGATACAGCATCTGTCCACTCATCCTCATAGCTCTACTTGGTAGACTTAGCTAACTATTTGGAAACCAGTTTTGGGTTCCTGGGAAGCTTTATAAGGATAAATCAAGGTTTGCTGGGAAAGTAAGCTTTGGTTAATACCTGTGGGTAAATATTGTCTACTTTGTTTGCAGTGACAAGGTGCAGGCCATCTGTTACATCCAGCTGACTAGGCAGCTGGTGTCTTGTTCAGCTGATGGAGGAATTGCTGTTTGGAACATGGATATCACCCGTGAAGAGGTAAGTTCATGTCTTAGGTCAAAGAATTATGTTGATTTTTTTTCTTTTTTCAGAGACTGATGTGACCTTACTTAGACAGTTATGAAGGCTGCCTTCTTCACATTATCTGACACTTTGAGGCTGAATGATATTATTAAAACCTGTTCTGTTCCGGTGGCTATTCCTGTTGCATTGTAGTAGATGGATTCCCAGGACAAGAGAAGTGCAGGGCATGCTTGGGTATGCTTGAAGTTTTATCTCGGTGAGACATGTTCAGTAAAATGGCTGCAGCCCTTGCCCTGGACGAATCTAAAGCAGGCAGTCTTTTGCAGTAAAGGAACCAATGGACTGTGCTTCAACAGTGTTGAAATAAATTATCAACTCCTTACAAAGCAGGAGAAGAAGTGAGATGCAGGTTTTGAGATGTGGTTCAGAAGGCAGAGATTTAGTCCTCAGGGAACATTTTTTTAAAGACCTCAGTACACAGTGATTGACCCTGCCATGCACATTCTGCATCAGGTCATATCCATCATAGGAGCTGAAAAGATGTATATTACTATCTGTGATTAAATCATAATTGTGCGAGTTAGCTGCTCCAATAAAGCAGTATTTAAGGCTCAGCCTTTCTTGCCCTGCTTTTCCTTAAATGCATAATTCAAAAAAAAAAAAAAAATCCACTTCAGTACAGTGGGGAGTGTCCCTGTCTCTCATGCGGGAGACGGGGGGTTCAATTCCCGTCAGGGCAGCAGTGGTGCTGTTTAAGAGTTGGACTCGATGATCCTCGTAGGTCCCTTCCAACTCAGAATATTCTGTGATTCTGTGTAATGATCAACAGCTGTTTTCTGACGTGTTGGGCTGTCACCTTAAACACTCAGAATGTTGTTTGTGATGCTCCTGATGTTTTCAGTGTGATGCTCTCTTTTCGAAACTTCTGTGCTATTATGAAGCTTTGTAGTTGTAAGGAAATGACATATATAACACAACTGGGAAAACAAGATCTCTTCTGGATCTGCACACAATAAAGGGATCTTCTAAATAATAGACAGTTTTAGTGCAATTAAAATAATAGTTAAGGTAGAACAGCTGTGATGTATCTGAACTTGTTGGAAAAATATAATCAAGCCCTTGGATTATTTGGATTGCTAGCCCTTAAAAGTCATCAGAGCAGCACTCTTTGTATGCCTGCAGCAAGTTTAATAACTCACATGTTTGAATGAGTTTTCTTATTAAGGCAGTAACATAACAGCATATTGCTGTAGGCTTAAAAAGTATAGGAGGTGTGTAGGTAACAAATAACTGTAGTCTTGGATTCAGGGTTGTTGTACTGAACTTCCTTTGTACTATACCCTAGGCTATCTATTGTAATGTCTAGAACTGAGCCAGGGCATCTTTCCAAGTAAAACTTTACTTTGAGTTCTTAAAATAAACTTCCTTGACTGTTGTGTGAGGGAAAACAATTCTCATTGTTTGCACCTCTTGCTCTTTTGTAGGCTCCTCAGTGGTTGGAAAGTGATTCCTGTCAGAAGTGTGAACAACCTTTCTTCTGGAATATAAAGCAAATGTGGGACACAAAGACCATAGGGTTGAGACAGGTGAGATGACTGGTTTGAGTGCTTAGCTATAATTCAGCACTTAAACAAAATGTAAACAGAAAACCACTAAAACTGTTAGATTTTTTTCAACTGTTTGCATTTTTGCTGCTTTAAAGTGAGGGTTTATTGAGAGATTACAGCTTCTCGGCAGTGCTGAGACATTTCCAAGTTCGGTGGAAAGTGTTGCATAACTTCTGTCACTGGTCAAAGCAGGTTGTGCTAGGAGTGCTCTGTTGGATTTCTCTGAATATTTCTGTGCATTGAAGCTGTGGACAGCTAATCCTCAAGTGTTTTGTAAAGTGGCAAGCGGAGCCTCATAACTGAGCAAATTGCAGCCTAATGTGTTGTAAGTGCTCAGTTCAGTGAAGCAGCAATAGCACTGCTCTTGCTGTGCAAGAATATGAAAGCTTTCCAGATAGCTTTCTTTGTGGGGGGCCGGACAGGCACCAAGACGCTCATCTGTTTCTGGATTTCTTAGACCGTCATTTCCTTGGTTGTATGTTCAGCCCACTTCTCCCCTTTTACACAGAGAATGTGGAGATAAATTCATTAATGGCCCAAGACTGCTGAGAGCTCCAGAGTCTTTGGTTGAAGTTACAGACCATTTCCTAACAGATTGCTTTCTAATAGGTTGCAAATCAAGCTTTGTTATTGTTGTTTAGTGAGTAAGGTGGTCAAGTGACACAGTATAGCGATTTATTTGTTTGTTTTCCTCTCCCCTCTGTGAAGCATCATTGCAGAAAATGTGGGCAAGCAGTGTGTGGCAAGTGCAGTACCAAACGGTCAAGTTACCCCATCATGGGATTTGAATTCCAGGTCCGTGTCTGTGATTCCTGTTTTGAGTCGATCAAGGATGAAGAGTGAGTATTGGGGAGTAATCAGCTGAAGTAATACTGCTGGTGTGCAGGAACACTTGTGCTTGCTCCACATCCACACAGTGCTACAAAACACCAAGCTGGCTCTGTGATAATAGTCCACCTTTGCCTTGGGCTCTCAGAGCATTGCAATGGCAGAGATCCTCCAACTGGCTCTGCAAGCTCATTTGGATCAGATGTGGTATTACAACATTTTTGTCAGCTTTGTTTCTTCCTTTCCATGAGCCCAGATCTAGACTTGAAATACAATTGTCCCAAGATTTCTGTTCAGCTAAAAGCTAGTGATGGCACTCGAAAATTGCAAAATGGGTGCCTGACGATGCATCACAGCTGCCACCATGTATATGCATTAGTTCATATACTTAACTAAATACTGTTTCTACATTAATATTTCTTGACAGCCCAACATTATTTTCCCCATGCAAGCAAATATGGTTAAAGAACATTTGTTGTCTCATTAAACTTGCCTTGGCAATGAAGGGAACCCCATTTTATCTTGATATAAACAGAGTAATCACATGCAACAATTTTGGGGGTGTTCGGGGGTTTTTTTGTTGTGTTGATGTTGGATTTTTTGGTTGTTGAGGCTTATTGATTGTTTGGGGGTTTTTTTTGAAGTGAGGTGGTGTGCCCTAGTTGGCTAACTGCATTCAGCAGGAAAATTGTAGCTGAGCTTGACTTTATTAACCAAGAGTAGGAGTACATATTTGCTAATACAATGTCTCACTTCTGCTCTAGTACATATTAATGGTCAGGCTGGAGAAGGCCAGGAAATGTCACACCTGTGTAACTGCACAAGCAGTGCCTTGGCATGACTTGCTAATTTAATTCGGTCCCCTTTAATATGGCACTGGAGCTCTCAGGATTGATTTATTAGTACTTGAGCAACTTAATTTCCCTTTATTTTGTGCTGCTATAATTATGCCATGAAGCTTCATCTGATGACTGGCTTTCATTTCAATTGTTCTTGTGCAGCCGTACTTCCTTGGCAACCTTTCATGAAGGAAAACACAACATTTCACACATGTCCATGGACATCTCCAGAGGGCTGATGGTGACTTGTGGGAGCGACCGTATTGTGAAGGTATCCCTGCATTTTAATCCTGCATTTCTTAGGGAAACTTAATAGATAGCTAATTTTGTATATTCTCTTTTGTTCCTAGCAACTATTGCTACAAACCTATCTGTTATGGGCAGCAAGAATTTTGTTTGTCAGGCTGTTCTTCCTGCAGCTGAAGGAGGAAATGACCTGTAACTTCCCTGTATGGAGTGTAGCTGCTGTTAGAACTTACTACTGTTGTGCCTCTAAAACAAAGCAGGCAGCAGCAGCAGGAGAATCTGCCAGCAGCCTTAAAGACACAGACTTGATGAAATGTCCAGGTTCCTTTACTGTGAGCTCCAGAGCTTGGAGCATGGCCGTTAAAAGCCCTTAAGAGACAGTGACATGGAGCTCAGATTGACATAGAATGTTGGTGTGCTTAAGCTCAACATCTGCCATGCATGACAAAACAGAGGCTGTCCCAGTCTGTCCTTGTTTTTCTGTAAGCATGTTTGTAGCAAACTGCATAGCAGTTCTTAAAACAGACCTGCAGACAAGTGTGTGAAGATTCTCTTGAGACCTAAGTTTGGCTTTTGGTTTGTAAGGCTGGTATAACCCTTTATGACATTTCCCTCAAGTACATATAGTTTAACCAGGATTTTTTACCTTTTGTCCAGGGGTGTCTTTGTATCTGTTTCTATGTGTCTTACAAAAAGATTTAGGGTAGGTCTAATAACAATGCTGTGTAATTCTCCACAACATTCTCTTCCAGATCTGGGACATGACGCCAGTAGTTGGTTGCAGCCTTGCAACTGGCTTCTCTTCACGCTGATCTCATACATGACAGGTTTATGCACCTTATGTACAGCAATATGCACCGAATGAATGGAATCCTCCTTGACAATATTACTGCAAACACTGGTTGCTTGATTCTTCTCCTGCTGCTGTTCCAGGATGGACAGTCACCTTTGAAGAGCACGGCTTTTCTGTTGGGCTCACCAGGAATCTCCTTGGTGCTGAAGTGCAGTTTTGCAGCCTCTCGGACTAACATATGGCTTACCTGCAATATGACACCTTGATGGAAGGACCTGTTGTTTCTCGGTTTACATATGTAGTTTTAACAATGTGCTATCTCTGCTGATATATCTTGTTTTAGCTACAAGGTATCTGTACATTATCAGAGTAAAATGCGTGTAGTAAATTCAATTTGTGCAAATAGTAAAATAACTTATTCTCTCTTCCAAAAAGCAGTTCTGTCGAAATACTTCCGAGCAGTCACTGTCTAAACTGCCTCCAAGAAGGTATGTCAGTTATTCCTATGGAAGGAGGAGGTACTTCAAAGTGGTGGATGGCTTCTCTCAGATGAGATAGTAAGAGAACCTTTGGTCACACAAGATTTCCTTTACTAGCTTTCTTGTAGTGTTTGTCTTCAAGTCTGGTTGTTAGTGAAATCACTTTTGTGGGACAGCTGTTATTTTTGGGTAGCTGATGAGTCTTCACGCAGTCCTGGGCTCTTTCTGTAGTCTTTTAGCATAGCTAATAAACTTCTGTAGTACCTATGAACATGTATGTGCAGCCCAGCTACTCTAAAGAGAGGCCGTAGGTATGAGTCATATACTTTGACAACTCTACAATGCTGTTAGAATGGGAACCTAAACAAATCTGCCTTCTTAAAGATGGTGGCTAAGAAAAAATGGCCAGCTAAATTTTAGAGATTTTTTTTCCTGTGGAAAGGATGTTTCTTTAATGTTAGGGAACCTGTCTCTGCTCAAGTGCAGCATAAGTACAAATACTGTCTTGGTGTTGCTTCAAACAGATAAATACTGAGCAATAATTACTGAGGTACAGAACAGCTGCCTTTTTTCCCTGCACCCAGGTCTTTTAATCCTGAGATACCTATATTGATCCTTTCCTGCTTCAAACCTGAGAAGTGTGGAGAAGAGCTGGGAGGCTTTTATGACTGTGCAGTTGGCACATCCAGGAAATAACTAGTGCGATATTGTCAGTTAGCTGGTCTGACGTTGAGCGAACTCCTCCATTTGAGATTTGTAAAGAGAATTTATTTTGTAACTTTGAAAGCTAAGTAATATCTTACAGACTTTAAGCTTGGAGCTGTTTAGATTTGTCTGAAAACAGATGCATATGTGTGAGGACAAGAAATGTGAGGTCAGTTGGCCTGGAATAAGTGGTGTTGCACAATTATCAAAGGTAATAGGCTCTTTCTGGCAGACGAGTTTGAGGGTTAGACTGTCTTTATTTACGGCAACAATCAAGTGGTGCTGAGTGTTAGTGAATTCAAGGTGTGTGACTTGACACTAATAATCTGCATTGAACCATGCTGTCAGCTGAAATACATTTAAGATCATTAATATGTTATGATTCACTTTAAGACAAAAATCTGATAGTCTCTAAAGGGCATTAGAATCCAGAATATGCCAGACAGTTATTTTGTCTGCCTTTCCATGGGCCTTCTCTGGAAGTTTTGTGAAGAGTTCTAATTTGATAGCCTTATTGGGCCACTGAAGAATAAGCACATCTGTCTTTTGTGGGAATCCCAAAACTTGTCTTGCCTTCAATTCAGGATTTAGCACTTGTCACATGATTTGATTCAACTCTTGCTACATGCTGTATAGCTTAGGGTTTTTTTGAAGGCTTATTTCTAAGCTATTGAGAGAAAATCAACTTGTACTGGAAAAACAGTTTCAGCTTTCTGCTCTGAGGACGTTCACCCTTCTAAATTAGGAAGGAAACTGAGTGGTTGCAAGGGTGAATCAGCCCTGAAAATGCTCTGCATTCACCTGCAGACTTGCTCGTGTTTGGCTCTGGGGGAGAATGGAAGCCTTCCTTGCAGCATATAAGGAAGAATTTGAGTTACAGTGCCAGAACTGTTTAAGATCCTACTAAGGTAGGTAAGGAGGATCTACGGCATGAATTGAGCTGGGGGATTGATGTAGATGAGTACATGAGTAACATGAGTACATGAGCAACGTTTTTCAAACCAGACATTTTGAAACTACACCAATGACACTGAGGTGTAACTCCTTTGCAGCTAGCACTCCAGAGCTTCAGCTTTTTTAGTTCTTATTAGCCAATGTACTCCAAGCTCAGCATGCAGCTCCCTGCTCCCTTCCCTGTGAATACTTCCTCTGCTTCTTTATGTTTTTGCCACTAGATAATATATTCTCTACTGCCTAAGGAATCTATTTTCTATAATATATATACTTAAAGATAGTGTTGGTTCAGATATATCAAGACAATAATGACCACTAAATCATTAGTCTTTTAAGTATACTCTTGGTGTCGAATGAGTAATGCTTACAAACCACTAGAGAGTGAGTTTGTTTATAAACAACTATTTTGAAGGCACACACTCTCTTATGAAACTGAATATACTTCAACTGTGTCAGCTCAAGTGTGCAATTACTGAGAAGCATTGATGTGAAGCATTACTGATCTCACTGGTGTAACCTCCTCCATTGGGGCAGGGAAGGGGAGCAAAGGGTACTAATATGTGCTAACTCTAGTTGTGTTTCTGTACCTTGCATAATTCAGCGATGCTAGATGAATCTGTCCTTTGCTCCTTGTCTGTTTTTTAAACTTTGATTACATGTACAATAAAATATTTCTTGATATTCACTTAGTCTGTTTGGATGATCCATTTTTAGTTCCATCCTGCGAATGCACAACCCCCATTGTATCCTCTGGTTTCTCCTGTACATGACCCCTGTCCAAATCCTAGGTTAATGGGAGAGCTTGTCAGTCATGTTCCTTTGGAGCTGAATGAGCTGCAGCAGGTTAAAAGCCGTGATGAACCAGTGAGCTGAGGGATGAACAACTGCTGTGTGGTCCCAGTTAGGGATGTATAACCCTGTCCTGTGTTCTGTTTGCCAGCTCATGTAGACCTCTTCTCTGGTTACCTAAAGAGTATCACAGGATCAACCCCTTTCCTGGGATCCCTTGGACCTGTCTGAGGTATTAAAGAAATGCTAATTTTGCTGCATGGGGTGAGCAGAGTCTACAATATGATATATACAGAGGGCACAAACTGCAGCCACAGGAAGTGGTTACACTTGTTTCATGATACTTTCTCACAGAGAAATGATGGAGATAATCTGGGAAGCATCCTTATCCCTCACAGTTGCTCACAGCCTTCACAGGCTGTGTAACTCACTGCTTCCTTAGGCTATTTGGGAGACATAAAGGGAATCTGTAAGAATTTTGCAAACTTGGCACCTTTGAAGGGTGCCTGAGTAACCTGTGTACTATATAATACTGGTTTTTGTTTGGTTTTTTTTAACAGGACATGTACCGTTTTGATCAGCTTAAACTTCTTACCTTTCCCAAGGCAAAATCCCATGCTTTGAGTTCCAACAAAAACTGCCTGGAAAAAGTGAAGCTCTTATTGATCTGTAGTCAGAAAAACCTATTTAGACATCTGTGCAGACTATCTTATGTTTTAAATAAGGCATATGAACTCTAGTTAAATTTGAAAATGTTGAAGAACTGCGAATCATGTCCTTGTAGTGAAAGCACAAAAACTCCATGTATTTTTTTTCTAACTGAGAGTGCAGCATAGTTGATTACTTCTCACATTCCTTATGTCAAAAAATTAATTTAAATTTTGCATAGCTCTGTGCCAGGTCTTAATATCTGAGAGGGTGATGTTTGTGTTGTTGACTTCACTCATAGGAAAGATGTAGAATGTGCTACGTGGAGGGAAGGGACAGACTTGTGTGATGATCAGATTTTAAAATGAAGTACGGAGGGGTTTTAGTAACTTTGCCCTCTGCTTCTATATATGAGTCTTTTCCCTCCCACCATACAGGCAACTCAGAGTTACCGTAACTAATTGTTGTCCAACTCTCATGTGTACCCAGGGTCTCTTACTAGTTTTAGCATATACTCTCTGATCCCACAGAGAACAGAAGCACACTCTTGATTTATTATATTGGTTTTGGAGGGACTGACTGCCTTGTCTGCAGAATATTTGGTACATTCATTCCTAAATTGCTTTTTATCACAAAGATGGGTTGTAGATTCTATGATTCTGTAGAGGTCCATGCTTTTCTCATCTTTACCGTGTTTGTAGGGAAAGACCCAGAATGAGGTTTAATTTGCTCCTACCTTAGATTACTACAGCTGTCTTTCAAGTAAAGATACCATGCCTTTCAATATCTATATTCATTCTTCTTTTTGAAGCTTGTTTTCCTGATGGTTTCAACTGCTTCTGTGTATCTGTCAAAACTCTTAAAGTGTTCATGAGCTGAAGTGCCACCCCCATGTTGCTGATCTAGAGGGGGCACTGCTTGACAGTACATCTTGATGACATTGCTGCTAAGCCATAGCTGTCTTTCTGTTCCAGTTCTGTCCTTTGTCTTTTTTCTGTTTTCATTCATTTATTCTTCTTTCTCTCTTAGTTATGGCTCCTTCTCCACAGCAGCGTGCCCGTTTTGGAGTTTGGCTCCTTGAGACAGGTGATTAGCAGCTCTTGAAGCACAACCAACCTGCTCACCTGAGCTTCCTGGTCTTTAAGAGTGAGCTGGTCTTTCAGTGGTTGAATAAAGGATGACTGAGGCATCAGACATGGAAGGTGAGTGACATTTAGGAAACAACCCGTTACCTTATCCTCAGTTACCAGACTCCATCCCATTAACCACTGTAGCAGTGCAGCCACAACTTGCTCTTCCATTTGCTACAGCCTTTGCAAGTTGGAAAAGAATACTGTAAAAGCTACTACTTCCTAGAGCTCTGTGCAGTGTGCCAGTTGAGTGGTGGACAATAGATTTTTTTAGTCTTTGTGATTGGTAGGGAAAGTCTGGAATAATCAGGACAGTCAATAGTACATAAAAGTTTTGGGGAATGGCAGTTTTTATGAGGGTAGAGAATTGCATATGTCCAAATGGTATCTGTGGGACACTCAGTTTAAAACTTAATCTCTCAGGTATTTACTAAAAGAGAAATAAGGCTGTAAATTGTGTCCATTTCAGTCCTTTTATGGAGAAGAAATGCTGGGAATCTGAGCATGCTTACAGGCAGTGAGGGGTGTCTTGGTTTTCCTACTCCAAAACAACAGTTCTCTTGTTTTACGTTGTGAATATACCAACTGAGCACTCTGCTGTTTCAGAAGCATGGTTTGAATATGCTTAGATTTTACAACCAGGACAGAAGGAGATAAAACATGAAAGAAGCTGAGGGAAGGTGTATAGGGCAAAGAACTGGCTTGCAGTGTGGTTAAAGTGTGCAGAGCTTTGATTTCAGGGTTGGTGAGGATCTAACAGCTGTAAATCGAACTGAACACAAGAGGGCTGCAATTACACGTTTTCTTTGGGTCGAAGCAGAGTTCTGCATGGAGCTTTGTTAATATCTGTCTCCCTTTTGGCCTGCTCTTAATTTTATACAGCCGGGAAATGAAATTAAATGCTACTTGAGACCCTTTAAGTGCTTGTGTACACCTATCACTTCAGTACAGGCTATAAGGATTTGAGATTGCTATTTTTAACACTTCTCAAGTACTTAAACTGCTGAAATGTTGGGACTACTTACTGAACATGCTGTTGCTGCTGATAAGGTACCAAAAGCTGTGACACAGATATATAATTTGGTATGTACTCTACTGATATGAGTGCTTTGTTCTGCACTTAAATTACGGAGAATCCAGATTGTGTGAGCAAATAAGGAAAAGGGAATGCAAGAAAAGCAGTCTGGAAAAGTATAAGCCCCTGCCGAGTAACCAAGAGCAAGTGTTAGGTTGCTTCTCTATTGATCCAAAGTGCAATTAAAAGCTGCCTCCTGCAGCTGAACTTAGATTGGGCTTTTAAAGTTTTTTTTTCCCTACAGACCTAGTATCCTGTGGAAAAAAACTTGTACGCAGGTCTCCTATAAAAATCACCAAGTGGAGTTTTCATCAGCCTCCACTCCTTGATTTGCACAGGGCTACTTACCTCAGGCAGCCTGTGAGCTCAATTCAGATGCTGAAAAATGACACCAAGGCATGTGCTGACTAGAATCATGTAAATGGACAGTATTCTGCCTCATTTGTTGTGGTACTCAGTGTCAGTAAAAAGCTTTCTTTCTGCAATAAGAGGTGTTCAGGGTTTTTTTCAGAAGGGGATTTTGTGCTTTTTTTCAGAATTAATTGAGAATTTATATTTTGTTATATTTTTGTTCACTCCCTGCCAGTCTTTAGACAGTAGTTTGTGTCTTTTAATTGAGGCTGTCAGGATTTGTTTGTTTCTCTGGAAATGTCTCTTACCACAGCTAGTTAGGTAGTTATTAAGTGCAACCTGACTTTCTGAGCTGGAAAGCATCTAAATTAGGCATGATCCTGTATCTGCAGCCTTGTTTCTGTAGGGCTACTCTCTGCCAGCCTCCAAGATTGGCCAAGCCAAACTTGATTTTGGCCACTGCTGTTCATGTGCACTGCATGCATGATGTGCACAGCTGCTGCTTTTTTTTTTTATTATTATTACTTGCAAAAACACAATAGCAACAGGCTAATTCTCTTCAGTTTATGGGCCTAATGAGGTCACGTCTTTGCACAGAAAAGTGACATTACATATTGGGAAACAATTGTTAAGCAAAAAAAAACTGCTGTCCATCAACTGAGTAAATTACATAGGTTGGGAGTGAGTGATATATTTATGCCTTAATTTTAAATTCATTTGGGAGACGAAAGCGTTGATGTCCCATGTCTGTAGAACAGCTGCAGTGCGGGTGTTCACATTCTTGCATGTGGCCTCATTCTAGATATCTTTCAGAGAACAGGTTTTGGTCTGCTTTAAGAGATGTTGATTGCAGTAAGTGTGTATTTGGCAGGCTCACTGAAGGCAAGCTGGTGCCCCCAAAAAACCAGTGTGGTCAGTACAGTCTGGCAGCATGGCATGGTGTGTGCTGAACCACAGCTGGGCAAGCGTGTTCCTGAGGTCTGTACATAGAACTGCTCTGTGTGCCTGGCATGTGGTGTACTCAGGAAGGACAGAGGCCAGGACAAGTTAGCAGATGAAGTATCAGTGAGATCTGTAGGCAGCTGGGACTTGTACTTCTTGTGTTGTACACAAGTGAAACCAGAGCACTCGGCAGCTGGGAGCATCACAGCACAACATGTGATGTGCTGCTTGGTGGGATGGGGCTGGAACATGCAGAAACCAGAACTGAGGAAGCAGCAGAGAAAGGCTCTATGAACAATGTGTTTATACAGACCAAACTAAACCTTATGGAAGGCCAAGAGGAGTAGGGTCATGCATGCTTAGAGAAATGTTGACATTTCCTCCATACTGTTAAATAACTGTTAGAAGCGCACACCTGCATTTGCTCTTTGCGTTTGCAAATAGGCATTTCCAGCTGGGATCAGATTTTAGTCTAGTTGCCTCTCAACTATATGGGCACAATTGTTTTTGGCCACGGATCTCTCCCCCTTTGCTGAAGCCAGAGGCTGAAGAGGGATTGTCATTAACACTACAATGTCCCCTGAATGCCCCAAGCTCCTTTGGATTTCTTTCCCTTTCTCACTGATGACTCAGATGCATCTAGCACTTCACCCAAGAGCAGGGCACNTCCCAGCGTGTGCCGCCGCACCATGGTAAGTGCCCGGCGGTGCCGCCGAGCCCCTCGACGGGCGCGTTGTCAGGGCTTGGGGGGCCAGGCCGGGCGGAGCGGGGCTGCTCGGACCCACCCGCGGGCACCGGCTGCTCCGCCAACCTCAAGTGCCGTTTCCGAGCGGGTCTCAACAAGGTTTGCACTTGTCCTGAGAATATGCAAGTTACGTTCTTTTACTTTCTGTTTTCTGACCCTCGGGGTGAGCTCGGGTCACGGATCTCAGCCTTTCGTGGCCAACCAGGAAAACAACGCTGTTACAGAGAAGTTTTATAAAGTCTTCCTGTAACTTGAGGAGCTGAGGTTCAAGTCGGCTCCAGTGCCTGGAGAAGGATCGAGTGTGGTTTCATCTGGATCTCTGTGTTTTGGCTGAGTGATGACAAAGCGGATTGGGCAGTGGGTGTTCTTGTGACAGAGTCATTGGTAAGAGCCTTTCCCCAAGTGTATTCCCTGGCACCAGGTAAGGGGAGGGCTTGGACAGCAGCCTTGCCTCCAGCTTGCGTGTTTGTGCTCCACCGCCTGGTCTCATGGAGGTTGTAGGAATTTAACCTTTCCATCCAGTAACGTGTCAGTGAGAGAGCGTGTGGCTCTGGTTCTGTTCCTGGTCTCTTGGTCACCGCTGACTCGGCTCCACGGCTGGGCAGTGGCCGCAGCGGTGACTTGTTTGCGCCTGGGAGGGAGGGAGGGAGGCCCTTTGACTCCGCAGTGCTGCTCTTGGTAGTGGTTTGCTGGGATCAGTAAAGGTTGCTGTGATTATTCTATTTTTANTTCACATTCTTGCATGTGGCCTCATTCTAGATATCTTTCAGAGAACAGGTTTTGGTCTGCTTTAAGAGATGTTGATTGCAGTAAGTGTGTATTTGGCAGGCTCACTGAAGGCAAGCTGGTGCCCCCAAAAAACCAGTGTGGTCAGTACAGTCTGGCAGCATGGCATGGTGTGTGCTGAACCACAGCTGGGCAGTAAAGGGTGAGCGTGTTCCTGAGGTCTGTACATAGAACTGCTCTGTGTGCCTGGCATGTGGTGTACTCAGGAAGGACAGAGGCCAGGACAAGTTAGCAGATGAAGTATCAGTGAGATCTGTAGGCAGCTGGGACTTGTACTTCTTGTGTTGTACACAAGTGAAACCAGAGCACTCGGCAGCTGGGAGCATCACAGCACAACATGTGATGTGCTGCTTGGTGGGATGGGGCTGGAACATGCAGAAACCAGAACTGAGGAAGCAGCAGAGAAAGGCTCTATGAACAATGTGTTTATACAGACCAAACTAAACCTTATGGAAGGCCAAGAGGAGTAGGGTCATGCATGCTTAGAGAAATGTTGACATTTCCTCCATACTGTTAAATAACTGTTAGAAGCGCACACCTGCATTTGCTCTTTGCGTTTGCAAATAGGCATTTCCAGCTGGGATCAGATTTTAGTCTAGTTGCCTCTCAACTATATGGGCACAATTGTTTTTGGCCACGGATCTCTCCCCCTTTGCTGAAGCCAGAGGCTGAAGAGGGATTGTCATTAACACTACAATGTCCCCTGAATGCCCCAAGCTCCTTTGGATTTCTTTCCCTTTCTCACTGATGACTCAGATGCATCTAGCACTTCACCCAAGAGCAGGGCACAGCTTCTCCCTGAACAGATGTGATGCTTATCCTGAATCCAGACACACTGTGCTTGGGGCTAGATGCCTGCTGTGTGCTGGGGGTTGTCTCCTTCAGACTACAAACATGGGACTTAAGCATCCTAAATCGTCTTATTTTGTGTTCTTGTGCTAGTCTGCATCTGGATCAGACACCTGGTACAAGTTTGAGAAGCCTTAGGCCTGGATTTAGAGCTTTTGATTCAAGTGCTGAGTCTGTGGATGTTGCACATTCTTTTGGCACCAGCTGCTTATCAGCAAATCCCTGCCAGAGGTTACAGGGATTTGTGATACCTTGCCCTCTCATCCAGCTCCATCAAAAAGCACAGGTTAGCAATGCACAGCCATTTAAGGTATTTAACTTATCTGAGTTCCATTCATTTTGATGGAGATAGGCTGGAGGGCAATCATGCCTGCAGATCTGCCAGTGTCTTTAGGGTATGAGCGCTTGACCGGGGAGTAGCTAGAGCCAGGGGATGACAAGAACTGCATTTTTATCAATCTCAGGTGCCCTTCGAGCGGTTCACACACACACGGTGTCACAGCGGAGCCGGGGGCTCTGGGGCCGCGGTGCCGCCTGTCAGCCCCTGCCCTTCGCCCCCGCGGTGCCGCTCCCGGGAGCGGCGGGAGGAGGCGCCCGGGGAGTTCCTTTCGGGGCATTGTGGGAAGGCGCGATGCGGCCGNCGGGTCACGGATCTCAGCCTTTCGTGGCCAACCAGGAAAACAACGCTGTTACAGAGAAGTTTTATAAAGTCTTCCTGTAACTTGAGGAGCTGAGGTTCAAGTCGGCTCCAGTGCCTGGAGAAGGATCGAGTGTGGTTTCATCTGGATCTCTGTGTTTTGGCTGAGTGATGACAAAGCGGATTGGGCAGTGGGTGTTCTTGTGACAGAGTCATTGGTAAGAGCCTTTCCCCAAGTGTATTCCCTGGCACCAGGTAAGGGGAGGGCTTGGACAGCAGCCTTGCCTCCAGCTTGCGTGTTTGTGCTCCACCGCCTGGTCTCATGGAGGTTGTAGGAATTTAACCTTTCCATCCAGTAACGTGTCAGTGAGAGAGCGTGTGGCTCTGGTTCTGTTCCTGGTCTCTTGGTCACCGCTGACTCGGCTCCACGGCTGGGCAGTGGCCGCAGCGGTGACTTGTTTGCGCCTGCCTGGGAGGGAGGGAGGGAGGCCCTTTAACTCCGCAGTGCTGCTCTTGGTAGTGGTTTGCTGGGATCAGTAAAGGTTGCTGTGATTATTCTATTTTTAAGCATGACGACCAATATCTGGAGAGCAATGGCTAGGTTTTCCCCAAGGAGGACTGCCTGCTCCCAAGCAGTGAGACGGTCAGTGATGCCTCCTTGTAGCGCAGCCGTCTCATGCTTGGTGATTCAGACCTGGGCCAGGCTCTTACAGCCATGCCCCGAGCTGCTGTCTGGCACAGTTTGCCCATTGTGTACACCTGTTATACCAGTTGACTGGCAGTGCAGCCCAAGAGAAGTCTCTCAACTCTTTCAGTGGAGGCCAAGTGCTGTTGTTTGTCTCTATCCTCAAAGGCAGAGCTATGTTGTTTCTTTTCAGTGGTTTAGCCAGAATGCTAAATATGTGTTAGTTTATTGTATTTAGAAAGGTGTACCTGTCATTACATTTGCAAATAGAATATGCAGAGTAATGAATGTACAGATGGTAATGTAGTCTCCACACCTTAAGTCCCCATTTAGACGCAACTTTTCTGGCTACACCCCGAGACAGCCCTACATATCCACTTCCCTGTGGTAAAGCTTATGTAAACAACTGGAGTTCCTATTTTGCCCTTGAAGGTCAGTAAATATGGGAGCTGATTTCAGGGAAGCCGATCTCAAAGCTCTCCTGATGCATGTACTTGACAAATGCTAGTTTTCAAAGCACTCATGATTGTCCCAGGGGAGCACTGCTTATAACAGTGCTGCTTATTGACAATATGGAGACTCTGTTGTACTGTTAGAATTTTATAAGGTGCAGGTGCATTCTTACAATTAATATTTTTTTTTTCCTTTTCTGAGATTAGAAATTGGTGTTATTACATTAAACTAGTGCGGTCAGCCTTACCCTGTGCTTATGTAGGTCCAGTGCTGATGAAAGAGTGCTGTTGTCAGGGAACTCTCCCATGGAATGCTTCTGTCATCCAGTGTCTGGGAAGGGCTTATTAACACTGGGTTATGAGTCAAGAAATAAGGGTTTGCTGGGTTACAAACCAAGAATAAGCCTCATTCAGGCTCACGAGTGATGAACTTGGACCAGATGATCCTGTGGGTCCCTTCCAACTCAGAATGACCTGTGAACTTGTCATTTAAAACTCTGTACACTGGTTCTTCTGATTTGGACTTAAGAGTTATGCTTGCAACCTTTTTTTTGTGTTTTCAGATTGGAATAGAAAGTGCATGTGCAAATGCTACCACGTTTTAGCAAGAGGGTTGTTTCAATGGCTTGCTCTTGCACCTTTCCAGGGAAGAGTCTGTTCAGCACAGCTGACTCCATATCCTGCTGAGAAGGACAGGTTTTCTGCCTGGCTGCTACTTTGTGATATGTTTTTTTTTAAAAGAGAGTTTTTAGAAAATACTAAATTCTACTCCCTGACATATGTGGGTGCAGCAGAGAAACATGTCGCAAAGGATTGCTGTCTCAACAAAGTCAGGTGGGGAGAGAGCACAGAGGAGAAAATGATTCGTTTACCCAAGGACATATGTTGCTGTAGTGCCTGTAAATGTTGCAACACCTTGATCCCACTGCTACCTCAGTGTTAATCAGTATTACTTTCATGACAGTGCATGGCTCTTGCTTGTGTAGCTCATGAGTGCAGAACTGGTGCCTGCATTGTAAAGGATCTGCATCCCTCCCACTACTCATAGTGCAGGGAGACAAATTAGCTCTTGTGGGCATGATCTGAAACCCTGGAAAAGGATCAAAAGAATCCCATTGAGTACAGTGGCTCTAAAAATGTATTTGGCCTGAATAGAAAAGGAGTTGGCAAGCACTGTTTCCACTTAGCAAGACATTTGATAACCAGTCTAGAAGCTCAGATGGAAATATTAGTTGCCCTGACTGCAGCTGCTGACACCTGCCTAGTGTTTAGAAATGAACTCTCAGCTCTTGTGAATATCAATCTCGCCAACAGCATCAATGCTGTTAATTGTTAAAATGGATCTGCAAAAGGTGTTTTCAGTACTGCACAGAATTTACTCTCTCCTGTTTAAAGAATGACTGCTTTGATACAGCTGTGTATTTGCCTAACAAAGACAATGAACTTTGCCTCCAGGCATTTACCTCTGAGAGACAAGAAGGGCTGCAGAGATGAGAGAAAATGACAAATAAATTATTCTGTTGTTCAAGGTAGTATTGTACATGGAAAAAAAAAAGTCCATGTGGTATATCTTCTTTAATTTATCTTGTAGTGAACTTTTAGTGTGATGATAGAAAATGGCAATTGGAATGGCATCCAGTTGTAGTCTTTCCAATGACATCTAAATTGAAACAATACTGCTCCTATAAAAATTCTGTCTGTATCACATGTGCACAGCTACTTATTACTGTCCCTGCCCATTCATTTCCCTACTGTCCTGTTCCTGTGGGCTGTCATCTGCATTTCCGTGGCTGCTCTGGCTGTGTGCTTTCTTGAGTGGCCACCCCTGGGCCTTTGCATTTCTGCAGATGTTGCAGTGTAGAGAGAGGGAGGTGCAACATCCAGTCAGGCATAAAAGGCATTTCATTTTGTGAGTGGGAGTACAGCATGCAAGGGCATTGGGGTAGGATGGGAAAGGGAAATCTACATTTGTGAGTTTGAAGGCAAGCTTGGCCTGCCTTTCTGGCCAGACGTGACTTTCTGGCCTAGTATGTCCTGGATGTGTGTTTCTCCGTGTCACAGGTATAATCTCAGGTAGTCTACACATCAGTGTTTTGTTTTTTTTCTTCTCTAACTTGCTGAGTTTGGGTAGGGTGTCCCTCTGCTATCCTCTGTTAGGGCATTAAAATCCCTCTTCACTAGCCCGTTCTTGCCTTGCAGCTTGCCATTGGAGCCTGGAGACACTTTCGCTCGGGTGCTTGCAGTTCCCAGTGGCTTGTTAACAGTGCAGGGAAACTGTGGTCATCACTCTGCTTAGTCTCCTGTGGTGTGTGATGGTCACAAACCACAAAGGAATGAGGAATAGACTCATTTTGGTTTGAAGAAAATGCACAAATTTTCCATCTTGTGCCTTTGTCTTGCAAGGCTGAGTACTGAAGGACAACACATGAAGTGACTTGGACCAGATGATCCTGTGGGTCCCTTCCTCTAGAGAAGCTGTGGGAAGGGCTGCAGGAAACTCAGGCTCGGGAGATGGGAATGGGGAAGGGGAAATACCTCAGGCATTTCCTTTCCTCCAAGTCTCATGACAAGGCTTGGATGAATAGGACAATGAATTTATGTTCCACTTTCTCATTCCTGAGGCTAAATATTGGCCCCAAATAAAACATTTTGAGAGATCTGGTCCTAAACAGTGGTTACGCCTTTCATATTTATACTTAGTGAAATCTATGTTGGTTTTCTACCTTAATGAAGAAATGCCATTTTAAAAAGGAAAGTTAAGAATTTCCCTAAGGATAATGCATAAATGAAATGTTTCAGTATTAACAAAAAAATAATTCCTGTGCTCTTTCAGAGTCATTCACAAAGGTGACTTGAACTCATGTGTATCTTTGGTGCTCTTGGAGCTAAGGTTTCCTATATGTTTGTTAGGAGCTGAAGGAACGGGTGTGAGGCTGCTGCCGACCTGCACTATTCCTGCTCCATCAGGCATGGCTATCTCCAGGCTGAAGCACTATCTCAGCTGACTGAGGAGCAGGGAAGCTCATCACCTTTCTTGTGTGCCTGCTCTGTCCCCGAGCAAAGCTTTTTAACTTTGGTCCTTGACAAGTCAGAGTCAAGGGAAGGGCACTGCAGTGCCTCCATGTCGCAGGGCTTTGCAAATACCTGATAAGGTAAACTGCAAATGAAACTAAAAGAGGCTACACCTTTTACCACAATTCATTGGCCAAGATTTTACATCTGTTTCTTCACTAGGTGTTTAAAGAACAGACTGGAAAAATAGCTCCTTGTGACTGTAAAGTAGACTGGGGTTATAGTGAATTAGGGGGAGCTCTTGGCAGCTTGTTCAGCCTCTCCCCTGGTCTCCTCCATATACAGTAACCTAATACAGATTTCTACTGCCTCCCAGAAACACAGGAGCAAATAAAAACAATTCTAAAACCCCAGCCTAGGAGACAGAAGGGGTGTGATTACCTAGTTAACAGTTGCACTGAATGTCCTTAAATTGTGCGGCTTTCTGTTAGGTTGGCCAGCTAAGATCCCTGTCCCTGTCTGTCCCTGGGGCTGGCACTGAAGCTGGAGTGCCATCTGTCTGGCTCACACGGCTGTACTGTGGTCTCTTGCCCTCTCTCCTATGGCAGAGCTTGAAACAGGTTCCCTGCCTTGGATCCGTTCTTCCTTATTGCCTAGAAACTGCAGTAATTCCACTTGCAGGAATGAAAAACCGCTAATTTAAGAAAACTGAGAGTAATTATTCTCTGTAAAAACTGGGTGCCACTGCTTGCATCTACATCTTAGGAGCTCTCTTGGGAAGCTGTGCTGTCTCTCTCTAGAGAGGCGCTGGGACACCCGGCCGCCTGTGAGGAGGAGGTATTTGCCTGTGCTGTAAGGAGGACACTGCTGAAGGAATGCCACCAGTTGATGAGGAATGAGCCAAGGTGGGGAGGACTAGACCTGCTAGATGGAGTGATAAGGAGGAGCAGAGTTGGGAGGGAGTTTATGGGGCACTTAGGAAGCTCCTTGAGCTTTGTTTTCTGATCCTTAGGTAAGGATCAGAAGTGAGGAGCTTCAAGATGTTTTTGGTTCAGAACCTGAGCTCAGCTATACTGTTTAAATTATAGTTCTATTTAACTCAAGTGAGGCTATCAAAAAGGTTATTGTTGTCTGGATCGATACCATATGTTATAAATATCCTGTAAATGCTAGTCCATTAAAAATCTTCAGTAATAAGATAAGGGTGACTTCTGCATCATGAAAAGCATAAAATCAATGTGTAACTGTAGTCACGTGTACCTGTAATGATCTGGCACGGCTTTTATTGCATGGACTTTGGATGTATTGTTTAGGGGAAATTGCTCAGAAATGTGCCTAATGGAGGTTAATGAGAAGGAATCCTGTGCCAGTTAGGCAGCAATATGCTGCTTCGGGATTTCTGTGTTGCTGGTTTTGTGCATATTTTCTTTTTTCTTATTTGCTTACATCCCACAGACTAACTATATGTTTCAAATTTAAGAGCTGAGATCCAACAGTATTTAACAAATATTTGTCAACTCCTGCACTTCTGTGAATAAATGTTTTAGTTACAGAGTAAACAAGTAAGGAAATTATTATTTACAATGAAGTACCCTGGTTTGAATTTTATGCATTTGTTTTAGAAGTGTATAAACCCCCAGAGTGTGTATTAAAGGTCAGTAGCCAGACGAGGACTTTGTGCAGCAGGAGACTACCAAAATACCTGTACTTGAGTGTGTTAATATTCTGTCTTGCCTGATGTGGGTAGACTGTTAATAGATCAATAGTTTTCATAGGATAGCTGTTTGGAGTCTTTTCGTTCGTGTTTGGTGTTTCTTTTTTTAAATGTCAGTATTTACTTTCCTCCCTCCAAAAAAAAACCCCAACCTACCAAAAAACCCCACCAACCAAACCACTGAACAAAGCAAAAACTAAAAGGAATATTTTATTCTTCAAGTGTTTCGTAGGGGGGGGGGGGGACATCAGCTAATGGCTGGAATACATCATAGGTTTTAAAAGAAAAAAATTAATGAAACTAGGGGTTTTTTCACTTTTGGATGTGATTAAAAAATTATTAATAAAAAAATCTGAACAGCTGTCTATGTTGGGAAATAGATTCTTCCATATCAGAGAAAAGAATGAAAAATAGTAGAAGATAAACAAAAACCAAACTCAGCTAGAGTAAAACAGTTCCAGGAGATCCAGCAGACTTCAAGGGAATCAGGCTAAGCTAAAAGAGAACTTTATCGTAAGTCCCTCCTCTCCACCAGCTACATCTAGTCAGTCTGGTTTTCCTCTCTGTCAGGAGCTGAAGGTGTGGCTTTTTCATCCCACTTCCCATTTCATGTGGTTTGGGAGTTTTTATTCATTTGCATGTCCTGTATTGCCTGTTTCCTTACAGAAAGTTCTTAAGAAAATCCTAGAGTTTCCACATTCTGCCAAGATGCCTGTTTTATGACAGTGGTTCCTAATTTGCAAATGTTAGTTACCTGTTCATTTCATGAATCTCTGTTTTATAAAGGAGGCTTTGATTTTGGAGGGCTCTTCACTGAGTTTGGGAAGGGTAGAGCTGAGTCAGACTGTAACCTGAGTGCTGCTGGAGTGACAGAACTGCCTAGCCAAGCGAATCCTTGTCCAGCAGAGCACCCAGGAAACAGAAGGATCTTTGCTATTTTTTTCGCACTCTTCCTCTTCTGCCTCCCCTGCCCTGAAGCTCCTCGAAGTCTTCCCGTCCTGCTGTCCTCCTCTCTGCCCCGGGGACCTGGACCAGGCAGATGCCACAGAACAGGTTTGAAACCGGTCAGCAAACGTTGTGCAGGTTGAATTACACGGGAGGAGGAGAAGCACTGGGGGAGGAGAAGCATTTCTGGTGCACGTTCTTCTCACAGCGCGGTGAATTAGAGCCTCACTGCGCCCGCCTGGAGTTCACTGTGCAGGAAGAAATGCAGCATCTTTTACAAGTTTACCTCATTGGACAGGAAACTGGAGAAATGAACCCTGTCTTCCTATGTAGTCATCTTTATTTGCCATCCTTGCGGGTGGTTTGTTGTGTATGTAATAGAATGCAGTCTGAGCACTTTAGAGAGTTGTACTAAATGTTGCAGTACAGATTAGGTTAAATTTTAAAACCTCTGTAAAAGCACCAAATGATCCGCGTTTGAAACCAGTGAGCCAACTGTAACGTGTTTGACCAGTCTGGAGTGTGTAATGGCCCAAGAGTGGGGAAGGCTGCAGCACAGGGGACCCGCAGTCCTGGCAGGGAACAGTCAGAAGACAAGCCTGGGTGAGCTGCTTATCAGATCATGACAGCCCATTAGCTAAAGGAGGGAAAGGTCTCCCAAAGAAGGTGGAAAGAAATCACAGTGCGCATTAGTTTTACACAGTTCTTACATACCTGCTGTCCATGAATATGCAAACTTTCAATATTTTGTATTTTTTGTCCTATTTATTGGTAAATTATTTCATTTCGAAGTCTACTGTTTG
This sequence comes from Pitta sordida, assembly GCA_013390025.1. Taxonomy (NCBI): domain Eukaryota; kingdom Metazoa; phylum Chordata; class Aves; order Passeriformes; family Pittidae; genus Pitta; species Pitta sordida. The sequence goes on along the minus strand of WEKX01009913.1, from coordinate 477,810 downwards.
ATTATTATTTTTTGTAGCCCTGAAACTGTTGGATTTTATTCAATACAGTTTTGTAGATCTCTGTAAAGCAGAAGGCCCTGTAACTTTCTGACCTGTCATGTAAGTTACAGCAGCAATTGATTCAAGTTTAGAAATGTGGTTTAAATGCTTGATTTAAAAACAACAACTGTTTTTCCAACAGCCCACAAATAGAAAATGCACTCATTTGGGTTATGAACTGACGTTTACGGAGGTCATTTCACACAATGCTGTAGGTGGTTGGATCTGATTCAGTAAACCGAGCTAATAAAATTACATTCAGCTCCCAGACCAAAGCTTGTCTCCACAGACTCTGCATGTGAAGGCAGCCGATGGCTCTCATAGGAACTGTACTCCTCATCCCAACCCACTCAGTCTAGGACCTAAAAATTCCCTCTGGCATCGCCCCTGGATCTGGTGATTGTTAGTCACAACCAGCACTCCCTAGGATGATTGGAAAGGGAGCCAGCACCCTGCTTCTAAGGTATTTTTCTTGTAGCGAGTCATTGCCTTGGTTTTCTTCTGGAATTAGAACTTTTAAAGAAGAGTAAGACATTCCAGGATAATCTTCTATTTGCAGTTTGGCTGCTGAAAAACAATGCAAAATTCCTTAATCAACATCTGTCTTGTCATTAGCACTATAGGAAAGCAAATATATTTTCACAGTCAAGGAGCAAGGAACAGATGAGCTGTTAGATTTGTGTTTGTGCATTACTTGAACATTTCCAGGTTTATTTATGATTTATTTTATTATCAAAATCTTTCCAGGGAGCAGTAATGAACAGAGCCATGAGAGTGAGGAGTGTGTCGTATAGTGTCAGTGTGACTGGGCAGAGCAAAGCTGAACTGAATGAATTAATGTCTGTAACAGTTGGATGCTTATGCTTACAGGAATGAAGCCATTTAACCTCTTGAGAACGTAATACGTATTACAACTCCTAGAGAGTTCCCCAAATTGAAGGCACCTTAGAATTTAGAAAAAAAGCCCCAAAACCAAAACAGGAGAACTGACTCGTCTCCAAATATTTTCCCTTCTAAGTATCTGTAGCTTTCTAAGACGTTGTTTTGTTACAGTAATTCTCAGCTGGCCAGTCATATGTACCTAGTCTTGAGAGTGCATTGTTTTGCTGCAGACTGTAAAATCAGAATTCTACTGCAGTAGAGATTCTACCTATTTTCTAGCTGCATATATATTTCTATAATAATAAAATTACCCTACAGGGTATACAGTTATAATTTGCATGTGAAGCTGCAGGACAGGAGACTCAAACAATTAGATTTTTGGAGCTTGTATATGAATCTTGATGCATTTAGGAACATTAAGAGGTGTTTTCTGATTGGAAACAATATTGTTTCTGCTCATGAAAGTGGTGGTGAGACATCAACAGCATCTTTAGAAGAAATAATGGAGTTCTCAAAGCAATTTTAATTGGAGAGCAGCTCGCTTTCTTTCCTGTGGGTGAAGCATAACGTCCTAAAGTAACTAATCAGCAGAAAATGGTGGTAATATGTATTCACAGTGATTGCCTGGTTTGTTGGTTAACCTTTCAGAGGCAGAAGGTTGATCTCTTGTAGTACTTGCATTTTCAGTCAAATCTGATCACCCTCTGCTATCTGATGATTCACCATATTTTTAGAAATGTATCAAATAGCTGCTACCTGTACCCGATGGCTTTTAGAAGGACTCCTCCTGACCTGCTGCTCTTATCTGTAGAACCATGCTCAGCTTTTCAGAACACACTCAACTTTATAAGGGCTTTGGAGTTAATGTGCTGTGCAGTGTTTCATTCATCCAGCTCCTCTCAGTGGACAAGTATATAAACAGTAAGTGCTGTCTCTACATCTACTGGGAAGGGGTAACCCTGACAGCTGGAATATTGCCGTGTCAAAACCCAGCTGGTAATAGGAACAGAGAAAGGCAAAAACATGGTGATTTGCTCTTCGCTGTAATCTGTACTGCCAGCAGCATACTTGTTTTTATTTAGCAAGCTTGTCTAGAGAGTATTACAGGACTCAAAAGAAGGCAGCTACAAAATCCTTGTAATTTTATCAAGCATATTAGACTAATGATGGTGAGAGCCTTACTTCCAGCAGTATATGTGTTATACAAATAAAACAGTCCTCCTTGCCCTAAAATGATCCACATTTGAATTCTTTTTCAATATAGTCAGAACTCTTATCTTGGGATTACTCAATAACTATGCAACTCAATAGCTAGAGAATGGTTCTGAATTATGAATGAATGTTTTGTTTAAAATCCAGTAGCTTTTTATTTTTTTTAACATTACGTAGAAGAGTCTCTGGTGCACTTCTTTGCTTGGACTTTACCAGAGCGTGAAATGATTTTTATCTTTACAGAAATATATATTGTAATCTTGGAAGTGATTGTAATCCTCACGGGTAATGGAGTGAGGAAGTAAAGGTGCAGCAATAAACTGGAATAGAAAGCAAGACGTGGAAGAGAGTAGAGCATAGATTGGAAAACTATAGGGAAGAGTAAAGCTAGGAATGGGAATGTGGTAAGGGACAGAATGTGCCAGATCTTCTGTTGGGACTTTGCAAGGATTGGGAGAAAGTGAGGAAAGCAAGGCTCCTGTGCTTCAAACTGCTCCTTCCAGGATCAGGGGAAGCCATCAGTCACTGTACAGACAAGTGGCAGTGTACCTGTCATGCACATGGATGTGACTGCAGTTAGACATCCTTCCTACAAATCCCTGGCCTCCAGGCATTGGTACCAGTGAGAACAACAGTCAGGGTGCTTGTCAAGAACAGAGCACTTCACAGTGCCTTCAGCCACTGAAAAAAATCTCTGTTCCCCCTGGATGGGCTTGTGGGGTTTTTTCTTTTTAGCCGGGGATGTCCTGATGAGAAGGATGGCATCCTCCAAGAGATGTCCTGCATTTTAAAGCCATTTCCGTGCTCTGAATAAATGGCTTACTGTACTGCTCATATGCACTCTGGTCAGGTATTTTAACCTGCTAAGAGAAGTAATTTGTATAAATGTGAACTGAGACTTTTCTCCCCAAGCGCCACTGGCATTTAAAAACTGGCTCACATGTATTTCAGTAATACTGCTTATGCTAAGCATGAAAAAGTCATGGGTTAAACCCTGTAAAATTATGACTAGCTTTAAACTTGACTTTTTAGGACAGTGTAGATGTTGTGCTTTATTTAATATAATATCCTCTCTCACTGAAGTCTGTCCTTCTGTGTTTCATAATCTGCTGATTTCTTTAGTAAAACTAGTCAAACTTCCTTTCCAAGGTACTCAATTTCTTCTGCCACTTATTGCCTCTTCTAGGAACCTGTGGTTTTGTTTGTGACTTGCAATAGTGCAATATCAGAACTGTAACTGATTGTGATTGCTATCTCTGTATTCATATTTCTTGTCTTCTGCCACACTGACCTTGATTTCCCTAGCCCTGTTGTGGATAAGTCTTTATTCCCTTCCCTGAGGGACCTGATTTTTTGGAGGAGGGTATAGTGGCCTCTTCTCACCACTGTAGAGTTCTTTTTCTCCTGTTCCTCAGTGCAGGGGCAGAAAAGGAAGCAAAGCTGCTGTTTGCACAAGGTAAGGAAGGATGGGTAGGAGAGGATTTAAGGTGCTGCCTAGGGAATAGATCCCACAGGGAGGGGAGAGCTGCCTGGGGAAGAAACACTAGAGAGGAGGGATGTTTCCCATCCTCAGCCCCCCCTGATCTTACTGACACCGTGTCCAGATGTCATGCCAAGGCTGGAGATGCATGGCTGGGACTCAGGATTTCTGGCAACAGAATGCTCTTCTCTGGCCACGGCCCTGGTGTTAATAACCATGTTGCTTTATTTACTCTAGATACACTTTATACTGCTGTTCAGTCGTCAGGGGAAGTTAAGGCTTCAGAAATGGTACACGACTCTACCTGATAAAGAGAAGAAAAAGATCATTCGAGAAATTGTTCAGATTATTTTGTCTCGCAATCAAAAAACAAGTAGTTTTGTTGACTGGAAAGACCTCAAGCTTGTTTACAAAAGGTGTGAGTAATTTTATAAGAACATATAATTACTATTCCTATGAATAACACATGCTAGAAGAGGAAAAATAAAATCTCCCTTTATGAAAAGCAGCCAACAACACTCCTAGTGATAGGCTGAGTGAGAAGCCTGCCATCTAAATGTGCGTGACAATGCAGTGTCCCTGGACAAACCAGCAGGGTAAATTGTGGGGTGCAAAATACCTGTACAATCTATTAAATGAGAAAAACCTAGTAAGTATTGGTGGTTAGAAGGCTTTAGACTTCACTGTTCCCTTTAATTCCTCAAGGTAGCCTGCTGACGTGCTGGGCTTTATCGGGCTCTTTGGGAGATTGCAAGTAATGTTCTGAGTCACTTGCAATATTTTGGTTTTGAAATATTTGTTGCTCTGGAAAGTGTTAATTCCATTTTTCTTTTCCAGAGAACTCACTGGTCCCCAGTAAACAAGGCCTAACGTTAACTGCCTGTTCATTCTTCTAAAGTTTTAGCAAACAAAATGGCCTTAAGATACAGCACACTGGACAAATTAAGCAACATCTCCCATTTAGTTCCATGCTGTGAAGGGAGGGATATAAACATCTGACTGGGTGCTGTGGCAAGCTGGCCTCATGTCACAGCACCAGTGAGCTGAGGTAGATCATTCTTGTGTCTTAGGTTGGTTTAAATGTAAAGTTTTGCTGCAAGTAAGTCATAGATTGTTTGGTCTAAGCAGTTTCATGCATTCTGGCCCTATGTAAAACTGCCATTTGATAGCCAGCAGGCTTGCTGAGATGTGACTCCTTTCACCTTTATTTTTGCCTTATTTTTGTTTTTAATTTGGAGGAGTAGCTTGTCCTGGAGTATAATTAACTCTTCTTACTGTAGTGCTATTGCAGCATGTGAGGAGGACCTGAAAGTACTGATTTAATGTTTATTACTACCAGTGTTGGAGGTATCCCAGTTTACCAAGGGTGGACTTTGTTGTTCTAACTAAAATAATAATTTGTTTAAGTTATCTTTTAAAGTGTTCTCTTGGAGACTATGAGAATGAAAGAAAATGTTTATTTTAGAGACTAGATAGAAGTTAACTGTCATATGAGTAACTGCTAAGAGAGGAGCAGAGCACTGAGGTCACAGCTGTTCACTCTCGTGGTTTTGCCTGTTTCCCCAGGTACGCCAGTCTGTATTTCTGCTGTGCAATAGAAGACCAGGATAATGAGCTCCTGACACTAGAGGTCGTCCATCGATACGTAGAGCTCCTGGACAAATACTTTGGAAATGTAGGTTTCACTTTCTCCCTTGGAATCATTCCTGTCTGATAAACAAACCTATGTGGCGCTGATTTGCTTCACGTTTCCATCTGCAGTACTTGACCCGCAGGCTGTCTCAATCCACAGTGAAATTCATTATTAGAGTATTTTATAAAATAGTGTTGAAACAATCATAAGATTGTTTTTCCATCCTTTCTCCCCTCCCCCAAAATTAATCTCGATGCCTTGTATGTCCCTTCTAGAATTTGAAGGGAAAGCTTGAGGAAAAACTACTTTATAAAAACACCTAAATTAAAGTAATTTAATTCTATTTCGTGATGTCCTCAGATATACTGATTTTGTTTCAAATACATACTGTGTAACAGTTAAGGACACAGAGAAAAAAGATAAAGTGGATGTAGTTCTAAAGAGAAGACCTGAAGAAGGTCCAAGTAAGTACTTCAGTAAGTCTTTAAAGACTACAAGAGACCCATCTTTCCTATGAATATTTCTGAAATTATCCTGACTACCTTAATTCATCTCATTTAAATCAGTATGCCATGACTCAGGTCCGTATGTCTCAAAGCAAAACAGTGGTTAGTGGTTGTCACTAGGCAGGGAATTTGTCTTGCTCTGTAAAAGTGTGTGATGTACGTTACCCGTGTTACAAGGGCTATATAGGACCTGTGATAAGGTTAGTAGGCTAGGAAGTCTGCTTAGTTCTCTGAGAACCAGTATGAATTTAATAATGTGGGATATCTTTGCTGTAATTGTGTCCATGTGAAGAGAAAATGTGCAGAAGCGTCAGTATTATATAATAAGCAGTTTCTTTCTTCACCCTGTTACCTGCCACCAGAATGCATATATTTGGTGTATTTAATAATCACAACAACTCTTGACCCAGTAGTGCTTATAATGTTGTAAAAGTGATGTCAATGTGGTGCATCCTTTTGTTCTGGCAGGTGTGTGAGCTGGATATTATCTTTAATTTTGAAAAAGCTTATTTTATTCTTGATGAGTTTATAATTGGTGGAGAAGTACAAGAAACTTCAAAGAAGATTGCAGTGAAAGCCATAGAAGACTCCGACATGTTGCAGGAGGTAAGGCAGAGGAAGACAAAAGGCAAACACCTCATCTTCCTACATCTCTCTTGTTTGACAGGAGCTGAAAATACAGCTAAGCACTTCTGGTACTTAATTAACCAAGTGTGTCTTAACATTCAGTTTCAACAGGTAAAACAGTGCAGTTCAATTTCTTGAAGCTTTCAATTCAACCCTCTTGGAATCATTTGGAGACTCCTTATATATGGCTGTTGCTCTCCTGCAGTTTAACTGCTACAGTTTCTCAGATAGTATATTAAGGAATAGTTTAAGATCTAAGGTACTTCTATAATAAAAGATCATATTTTAAGATTGTATTTTATGTGCACATATGTATATATAAATACAGGAAGATCTCCTCTGTTTCACTAATACATTGGAAACAGATGACTTACTGTTAACATGTAGAAGTGGAACGAGTATGTGCTGGCAAATGCCGCTTCCATTCAGAAGCACCTGTGTAGTTCTTCTGCCAGGGACAGGTATGTAGTCTTTATTCAGAACCCTGCAGGAATTCTCATGCTGTAACTTGGAATGTAACTGGTATCATTGTGCCAGGAACAACAAAAGCAGTTGAATGTGATGGATTTACTTCAGTTTTTCTTTGGTAAGTGAAGGATCCATCATAATCCTGAAGGAAGCAGCACACTGGTAGAACTAGCTCGGGACACGCTGTGTTCGTCGAGCAGCTTTTCACAGTGGTCTGCCATGTGCACATGGAACTCAGCCAGCTGGGTACAAAGGCCACTTGGCATGATGAGTTTAGCCACAACTGTGCTATGTCATGATTAGAAGATCAGATTCTAAACCACTCTGTTACAGGTTTTCAAAGCAGAATTAGTTTAACATTTTAATTAATCTGATCTAATTCCAGGCAAAACTACTACTACCCTCAAGGAGTAAAAGAGGTTTTATATGAATATTACTGTACTACTCCATAATGCATCAGATGTTTCTTTTTTTTTTTTTTTCCTAGACAGTGGAAGAATACATGAACAAGCCTGCATTTTAATGTTCAACTACCTGGAGAGAAAACTGCTGTATGCAACTCTAAAATGCACTTCTTGCAATAGCTTCCCAATGTGCCAGATCCTCAGAGGAATACTAAAAACCAATAACTGAAGGGGTTTGTTTGTATAATGGTCAAGATGAAGGTCAGCTGATGTAGCAAAGGGTTTAACAATTCTGTACTTTGCATTACTCTGCATATGAGTTTCTCAGAGTTGTTATTACCCTTGATCTAGTTTCTCTTCTACTTTATGGACTGAACTCTTAGTTTTGTACCATGTCTTTTAGCTATGGGTTTTGTCATCACAAAATACTACTCTGGACAGTACTTTGAAATAGGTATTTTTGTTAGTGTTGGTTCACTGCTGACTGTATGACTCTACTTTTGTACAAATATCCATTATTTTGAATGTAATGATTACTCTGCTCTAATAATAATTTTTTTCTAAAAGCCAAACTGTTGTGGACCCTGATTTCATAAGCTTGCTTCAGCCACTGAAGCCCATCGAGTATAAAAAGAAATACACATTACTTTGGGACAGCCCCTTTCTTTCACTATCTTCCTTCTTCTCTTTTCTCTCCTAGTCTGCTAATAAGACTGCTCCAACTGCTCCTGGAGTGCACTCCATGCCTCCATTTGATCTGGAAGACTGTTCTGACTGGTGGTAGGTTTCTCCTAGATTTAATGAATTGCTTTTGCTGCTGCATGTGGATGGCCTTTTTTATCTTTCTCCTCATTTTCCTGTCCCCTTCCTAGATCCCCTGGACTCGTGCAAAGGCTCTAAACTTGGGAAATGTGTAGCTTGAGAGCAGGAGATAACCTGAAGAGAAAAAAATTAGTCTTTGGGATTTTGGAGTGAAGATAACCTCATGTAACTTTTGGTGACCACCAAACCCCGTATTTCCCTTTGAAATTTTCCAATTCCAAATCCACACACCTGTTGGGATGATCAGCTTTCAAGCAGTGGAACATGGCCCATTTTTGTGAAAATTAGACAATTAAATCAGCCTTCTATAATTCTGCAAGCTGCAAAAAGGGTAAAATAGTAGAGTCAGCTGGGCTGTGTTCCTTACTGTGTGTTATAAGAACCACTGTAGCTGGTGTGTGTGTGTGGAGCCAGGTGTGTTGACTTGCCTGTCTTCCAGTGCAATTTGGACTCTATAAACTGATTGAACTGGCTTCCTTAGAGAGATTATTTCCTCCTTTAACTAAATTCAAAGCTCAGAGAAATTCTGTTTATCTTAGCCCATAACTCATAGCTAGATGTTTTGACTCTGTCAAATAATGAAATTATTCTATACAAAAATAAGGGAAATTATCAGACAAATATGCCAGAATCATCCAAGCATTGATTTACATTTCCTTTCAAGATACATTTCCCTTGATTTCTGGGATGTACAGTCAGTACTTTCTTTCAGGGTTTTTTCTAATCTTTAAATGTCCTGTGTGTTTACTCTAAATTTTTCATTGCTCCTTCCTTCCTAATCTATTTTCCTAGGGAGGAATATTGGGATTGTTTGGAGGATGGGGGCACTTTGATACAACAAGACAACTTTGCTGATTGTCAGCCCCCTCTTCAGCCTGAGCTTTCTAACTCTGTTGGTAAAGCTGTGACAAGCTGGTTCATAGCGTCATGTTGCTCTTTTTATAATTATTTTATCCATCTGTTTTCTCTGTGTTGATATCAAAGGCATTGAAAAAAATAGCAAAATTGCTGAAGGGCTTTTAATAGCTCTGAAGACATTCAATTTAATAGTGAATTTCTGAAATTGTATGAGTTGTGTATTATTTTCTCATGGTTTGAAATGAAGTTTTTGAAAGTAGAGTGTTTAATTGATTAGGAAGCCACTTTAGAATGTGCAAAGAGGCTTCTTCTGCTCTTTACCTTTGTAAGTGACTTCTATTAAGTGAAATCATCAGTAGTTTGATTTGCTTTTACTCCTTTTTGGAGCCATGCTGTGATACTCTGACTCTTAAAACTGTCATATTGCTTGAATTCTGGATTATATCACAGTGGGAGTTCCAAAGTATTTCTTGGAATGAATAAGGAGCTCATAACCCTGTCTTTTCAATCACTGTAATAAGAGCTAGAAGACTTCTTTCTCCATCATTTCAAATGAAGGAGAATTCCCTCTGGAAAAGGATAATAGACTTTCTGGGGATATCAGATATATCATTATAGCATCTGAAATGAATAGCATTGATAAATTGCATGTATCTAGTGTCACCTTAAGAAGTGTGAAGGAATTAGTATGGTTTCCTTGCCCTAGTGCACAACTTCATTGGAATATGATGTGCTTGTGCCACCTGCCTTTGTACTACAAAGTTGGATGGCAGGTATATGTTAAGTACCCTAAAGAACTGCTAAATTATGTTCATGCTCCAAGAAACATCTACAGAGTCCTGTTGCTTTTGCCTGTAGATGGGCAACACAAAACAGGCAGGTGAGCATTAATTAATGTGAGTTTTGCAATGGCATACTTAAAACCAGATTGGTTTGAAACATAAAACTTGTATGTATTTATACTTTTTACAATCTTCAATGAGAAAGGAATCACTCACCTAAGTAATGGAATTTTAGCTCAATTTAGCTCAATTTAACTCCTTCTCAAAAGGCAAAAAGCCCAAATGAAACCCAGTTATTGTTGGGTTACCCTCAAGCCACTGTCAAAATACCCATGTCTCCATTTTTGTGGAAGTCTGTTGCCATTAACAGGACTCGGCATAGACCAGTGCACTGTGGAGCAGCTCATTAGAAGATCAGTGTCTCCCTTGATATCGTAGTTCCTTGATTTTTCTTAATGCAGGAGATGCACGTATCTTTGTACTTATTCACAAAGCTCTGAAGGATTGCCCATTTCATTTATATTTGCTGTTGATGTTTCTTTCCAACTTCCCTTTTCCAAGCAATGCTCAGTGTAAAGTTTTCTGAAATTACTTCATGAAAATTTTATCCAAAAAAGATTCCTTAACAGTTTTTCCTGTCTTAACTCTTATCTTACCTCCTTATTTTTTACAGTTACCTAAACTCTCACCTTGCTGACAAGCTCCAAGCACACGTCCTAGTTTGCAAAACTGCATTTACTAAAATAACCATTAATCATGGTCATGTTGCTAGCCTAGATTCCCTTCCTTGCTTTTACCAGCTGCATTGAACAAAAAGCTGCTTGGTTTTCATGGGAGCATCTCTGCCTGGGGGATTTTTAGTGTGATCTTACTGCTCACCAGCTGGGACAGAGCTGGCTCTCTATCATGCAATTGTTTGCAACTCATGAGTTGTGACATCTTTGAACATAGCATGGCAATTAAAAAGAGAGAGACAGACATTAGACTGGGATAAAAATAAGTGTAATAATGTCAAAAGGAATATTAAAAGTATGACAGACCATTATGAGTGACAGGTAAGAGTGACAGGATCTTACAGGACTTGTTAATTTTTGTAATTTTTTCATTATGAATTTCTGAGTGTTATGGCTCATTAAAAGGTGTCAGCTCTTACAAATAACTGTAGGAAAATCGACATTTAGGTTACCTCTTATCAGCTTTTGTTTAACAAAGAGCCACTGAAAGTGAATCTTCAACACCATCCCTTAACTGCTCCTACAAAGCCCCCCTGTGCTTTCAGAAACCCAGGTGGGAAACTTACGGTGAAGTTTAGATGTGATTCTGTGGGTATGTTTTCATTGGACAGAATAATGCTGCACTTATATAGGATTAGTTACTATTTTTTCCTTTATCTTACAGTCTTTTCGAGTGATAACACAATTTTTTATCCTCTGATTAGCACTGTGCTGTATTGAAGTAATAGAGCATGCAGAACAGGTACGTTATCTGTCAGGAGGGACTGGTTTATAAGGAAAGATTAGAAGAATGTAACAGTGTGAGAGGGGCTTTCAGAGATACCCAGAGATGTTCAGTTAACAGTGCCCTCAAAATAACAATCAGAGGGAGAGAGAGAACTGCTATCCCTGCCCCATCCATGACGTTCTACTCTGATGAAAATGCACTTGAAAATATTTCTGTCAGCACAGCTCCTGTGTGAGGGGGATGTTGCTCTCACACTGCTTAGGATGACTAAACCCAAAGGTCTCAATTCTGCAGTTAGTCCCTGTGGTGGGTGCCTTTATGAGTATGGAGTCTGCATCATCATCTTACCTCATTGTATTTTTGATTTAGATGGCTGACAGAACTTGTGAGCTCAGACCAGGTAACAGCGTCCTTCTGGGGGAGTTGTCGACATTCCTACTGAATTCTGCATGTTCCTTGGCAAGATCACAGTACAAATAAAATACAGCTGTTGATTTAGATGTCTGATAGGATATTTCAGGGATTTTTTAAATGAAGGTAGCTGGTCTAGGTTAAAGCATAGTAGTGAAAGCTTAGTGTTCGTAGCAGAAATAACGGGCTGTGCTGCAAGAGAGTTAATGTTTGCTGTCATGGAAACCTGTTGCCTTGGAACATGACTAATGAGACAGGCTAAGGGAAAGGAAGAAGCTATTCTTGAAATTATTGTTCAGCAAACCCTAGGCAAGACCAGCAGTATACATTATCATGAATTGTTGTTACTTCAGATTCTGTTGTTCACTTAACCTTATATTTTTATTTATTTCTTCAACAGCTGTTGTAACCACATGTTTTCATACAAAGAAAATATGTAGTTCAAAGGCAATTGTTTGTCTATCTAGAAATATGTGGCATCTTATGTATTTGCATCCCTCTCTCCCAGTACACTACAAAATTTGTTCAACTTTTGTGGAAAGGCCACAGTGAAGACAAGCTTGTGGCTGGTCTGAAGCGCCCCAGTAAGCCAGGGGACAGTAGCAGTTTAGCTGAAGATTTCTGCCTTTGGTTGTAGCTGTAGGTTTCACAGGCAGTCCAGGAATATGAGATCAGGAACATTTCTGCGTACTTTACGTGTTCATATGGAAAAATCTGGTTACCTCTGTTTATCAGTGTGGTAAAATTGCTGCTCTCTAATGCTGAAAGGAAACTTGGTGGGAGAAAACATACAGAAGGTATTTTAAAGTTCACTTCATCCTTCAGTCATCTTTTAAAACTCTCCCTGAGAATTCTTGTCTCTTTGGAGTTTCTACTCCAAACCCAATACATACACACTAGATTCTGGAGAATAGAGTACTGATGTTTTTTTCTTGCAGAGGTGAATTTTATGTGTCTATTCTGAAAAACAATGCTGAATGTAGAATCCCTAGTTACACAGGGTGACAAATTCATTAGAGCTTGCTGTGGATTTCAGCTGCTCTCTAGACCAGGATCTTGCACAAATAAATTGTCAGCAGCTTTAAGTCTCCCTGCCTTGACACATCAGGGTCCTTCTGCAGGCTCACGGTGAGGAGTCAGCCCTTGCTGAGCTGAGCCAACAATGACAAGTCAGAGGAACATCGCAGAAGTGTCAGGTGAAAGAATCTTTTCTTCTTATTTCTTGAGAAGGCTTGGAATGTGTTCCTAGATGAGTGCATATTATGCTGGATAACAGCTCTAAAAGCAAAATATGACAATGTGGCAAGAAGGAAATATTCTGGGAAAAACAACAAAAAGCTGGCTAGGTTTGTAAGCTGACAGCTGCCTTTGGGGCAAAGGAGAGTTTTTTCTGGTATCTGTTGTCAGGGACAAGGTGGTCCGTCCTTGTTCTCAGAGGGGAAACTGGCTTGGGTAATCAGTTCTTGTTTGGCAAGGGCTGACACAGAGTGTTATGTTGGCAATGACAAGAATGTTCTGCTGGCAAAAAGGTACTGCAGAGGGCAATGAAATACCATAAATTATTTTTAAAGATGATAAAACATTGATTCATTCTGGTTGGCTTAATATGAGGAAACTGCAACATTTAGCATGACAGTTCTGTGAATGATGATGAAAATAATTATGTCAAAAAGGTTCTGTCATAATGTATATTCCAGCATTTAAGTCTGTCACAAGATTGGAAAGACTAGGACCTCAAGAAATATTGTTCATCCTTCAGTCTCAGGCAGGATCAGCTGCACTTAAATCGAATCTGAGTGATGTTTTTCTAACTACGTAATTCAAATCAGCCTGTGGTGCTGATTCCAAAACATTCTTGGACTGTCTGCCCTGAAACTAAACTCCCCGTCTCAGTTGAAATGCTTTCCTTAATGCCAGCTCCTTTACAGTGACACAAGCCCAGTACTACTTGTGATGTCAAACACAGATATAGAAAAACTTCCTACATTTCCCTGTGCAGCAGTCCTTTTTAAGGGGTTCTCAGTTTTGCTGTGTGACTCCCAGGTAATGCTCGGGAGCAGTGAAGTTACAAGGCTGACTGTGCCTTTAGTGTGGAGTATTGAGTGGTTTTAACCTTAGTGCTGTCGTATGAACCATATTCAGTTGTGGCTAATTTGTACCTGGTCAGAAAATTTAAATAGCCAACTATGATGAAATCAGAAGCATAATTCTGTTTCTGCTGTTTTCTTACACTCTTAACTGCTCAAAACAGCTTTGCATGAGGCCTGGATTTAGCAAGTACATACTTCGAGTGTCCTCTGTTACAAACATAAGAAAGCTCAAACTGCTTCAATGAGCTTACCTGCATTACCTCGTCCCCAGCCTGGCTGTCTCAGCACCAGGGAAACAGCTACGTATTTCTTTTCAGATGCAGGAAAAGTGGCACTTTTTTCACTGTTACAACTCTGGAGTCATGTTTTAAGAAAAAACTAATGAGAAATAAAGCTCGTTTAACAGGTTCTCTCTGTGGATGTGAGGTTCCTGCACATAATTTTCCAGCTGGAAAGCAGTGGAAGAGCTCACTTCTGACAGGCAAGGCTCTTCTGGAGGGCAGGAAAGTTAAAATATTAAATGGGCTGTGATTTGAAGCCAAGACACACAGAGGCATTGCAAAAGGGGTGATTTCTGCCTTGCCTGACTTCTCCTCTGGGCTGCTGGGGCACAGCAGGGCACAGCTGCAGCCTGGTGCCTGCAGAGGGGAGAGAGAGGAGCTGTGCACACATTTCCGTGCCTTTTCCAAAGGCAGGGTACACAGCCTGCAACAGACTCCAAAAATGCAGTATGGGCTGGGCTGCTGCCTGGCAGATCTGGGCAGAGGTCACCTGTGCTCATCCCTTATCCCCAAGGTCCATTGTGCCCTGCCAGGCCTTCCCGAGCATCCCACTGGGGTGATCCAGGGAGAACCACACTAGGTGTGACTGGCTATGGCTTTTGTGTGGCACTGTGGGCTGGGCTAGAACTCAGAGCTTCAGTTTAATAAAACATGGCTGTGCTCCATTCACAGATTCACAGAATATTATGAGTTGGAAGGGACCCAGAAGGATCATCTAGTCCAACTCACCATCTAACACCCGTACAGAGACCGAACGCACATCCCAGANGCCTTCTTAGCCACCTGGGCACACTGCTGGCTCATATTGAGTTTCCTGTGGATCAGTACACCTAAGTCTCTCTCCACTTCACTAATTTCGAGCCACTCCTCCCCCAGCCGATAGCGGTGCATGGGGTTGTTATGGCCGAAGTGAAGAACCCGGCACTTAGTCTTGTTAAACCTCATACTGTTGGAGCCTGCCCATCTCTCCAGCCTGTCAAGGTCCCTCTGAGGGGCCCTCCTACCCTCTGGCAGTTCAACATTTGCCCCCAGCTTGGTATCATCTGCAAACTTGCTGATGATGGATTCAATTCCCTCATCCATATCATCAATAAAGATGCTTCAAGGAAATACATATGCCAGCTTAAAATGCTTTTACTCTGCATTGTGTTTTGCTGCATGGGAAGGGCTAAGAGCCCTCTGAGAGTGCATGGTGGTCAGGTTAGTCCTGTTCAGCATTTTTAAATGCCCTAACTGTCCCAAGATGTTGCATTGACTTCCAGAAGAAATAGGAAATTAAATACTTTGGAACAGCAGGAATAGTGGAGGGGCTGGCTGGGAAACACAAAGGTTTGCTGTTCATAGAGTTGTCCTGCTATGCATTAACTGGCAGAGCAGCCTGTGCATCCTGTGGGAAGAATATTCTCCTAAATATTATAGGGATGTTGGATCATCCAGTTCTCTCCTAAAGAATGGGAAAAATCATAGACCCTAAATATTTGCAGATTACTCTGGTAAAAGAAAAAACCCACAGAAAAACAAAGGGGTACTTAAAGAGCAAAGAGAACATGTGTTTTCCTTATGGTCCTTAATGAAAATACATTCCACATTTTCTTCTAAGAAGGTATTGATGGCAAATATGGGGCTGTTAAGGGGTTTCTGTTGTTTTTTTAAAATAATTACTTTCTGTAGCTGCCAAAGGCTGTGTGTGTGAGGCCAAGCAGAAATAGTGTGGCACAAGTAAACAGGAATGAAAGTGCTTACTGCTTCCATTCTGCTCCAAGGTGATCCTGGCCAGGAGCAGGAGGGAGGTCCTCCAGGTTTCTGGCATGGAGCTTCCTCTTGGCACAGCTTGTGCAGGAGATCTCTTGGTCAGGGATGGCAGCCAAGACCATTAGAGAAGTCCTCAGTGCCAGCTGGTAACGGGAGTGAAAGGCAGACTCGCTCCCTACTTCCAGTGTCCCTGCAGGAGCAGGGCAAAGAGGGTGAGCCACCCTACTCTAGAGGGAGAGACTTCTGTAAGAAGGAAGAATGAGAAAGAGGATCTTCAGATGCAGTCTTCACACCATTTGGCATGGGATAGTTTCAGTGGTGTTATCCACAGCTTTCCCTCAGTCTGCTTCATATTTCTGCCCCCAGACTCTCTCTACCACTTTTACTGCAAACCTTCCATGTTTTCTCCAACCTTGTCTTTATTCCTTTCCTTTTCCAGATGTCTGTCTTGCATATACTCCCCTTCATCTCCTGTCTTTTCCTTTCTCTACTCACTTTTATTGACTTTTAACAGAGGGTAGGAAAGGCTCTGTCTCTCCAGTTCATGCTGATGGCACTACTGCAACCTTTTCCTCTCTTCTGTGTGTGTTTCTGCCGAGAATGCACAGTCTTTCAGAAAGCCTTGTTTGAGGAATGACCACGTTTCTGGTGTCATATTCCCCATTTCTTGTCCTGAAGTAATGCAGTGCTTGGTCTAACTCAGGTGCATTTTGCAATATGTGATGGTTTGCACAGGGTGTTACTGCTCCTAAATCAGATGGTAGCTCAGTGCTTTTCCCACACATAAATGTTATTTAGTGTCCAAATACGATGTTATGAGGCAAAATTCAAGTCTGTTTGCACCTTTGTTGCTAATCAATTCTGGAAGGGTGAGCAAGAAGAGTATTTTCACTCCCATTTTAGTATGCTGTAGTATGCTGTGTTGTCCAGAGTTAACTTGGACACCCAGGGGACATTTTTGCTGTGAACTTTCCTTCTCTTTGCTGCGGATCTATGTGAGAAAACTTCTGATTTGGACTAAGACAGATTCCACAGAAAAATGAGCAGTTAAACCGAGTCAAGGCTAAGAATATTAACAGCACCAAAAGGTCAGACAGGAAGCCCACCTCACAGCAAAATGATAGAAAGAGGGTGTTAATTATTTTTAAATAGAAGTGTGTTGGGCAGAGGCTGGTGTCATGGCAACTCTCAGCTTGTGTTTAACACTGGGGAGTTTTTTGCACCTTTTCTGTTAGGTATGTTTGGTCATTCATTTCAGTCATCCTTGGGCTTTGACACGGTCTTGGTGGCCTGACCAGGTCTGGGGGAGGAGCGCAGGTGGGAGCACAGCCGCACTCCAGCAGCATTTTAAAAATCCACTTTAGTACAGTGGTAAGTGTCCTCACCTGGTGTGTGGGAGACCTGGGTTCAATTCCCGCCAGGGAGACAGTGTCAAGAGTTGGACTCGATGATCCTTGTGGGTCCCTTCCAACTCAGAATATTCTGTGATTCTGTGATTTTCCATCTCCGGCACAAACGCCGTGTGTGCCGATGGCACCACATTGCCACGTGCTCTTTGCAAACGTCCACTTTGCTCCTTAATTGACTGACTTTGGTGAAGAGATCGAGCTAACAGCGGTACATATTTCTGCTTCCGACGCCACGCAGAGGAAGTCGGGAATCGCGAGCTGTAAGCGATGCCCTCCAGGCAGCCGGGATCGGAGCTAAATATATCCCCTGCCCTGCCGCTGGCAGCTGAGCAGCGAGGCGGGGATGCGAGCCGGGGATGCGCTGCCGCGGGAGCGGCCTCGGGGGACGCTGGGGCGGGGCTCGGCTGTGCTGCCTAAAGCTAGCGAGCAAAAATAAGGTATCATAGATGCTAGCAATTAATCCCATGTAAGAGCTGAATCTCAAATTACCCAGCTTGTTCCCCTTTCCATCACTTTCACAGGTTTTCTGGGTAAAATGTTGTGGTCCATGCAACAAGACTTGCAGCCTGGAGTAAAAATCTGAATTTTTACTACAGAGAAACACCCCCTCTCTAGGTTACCATTCCTGCTTTTAACTTTGATGGCACCAGAGCCAGTTTTTTTTCACAAATTCAGATCTGTGCTCGTGTATGAGTTTTTAAGGTCTTCGTATTTCAGCACCACCTTAGCAAGGCACACAGGAGAGGGGGTCTGGAATTTGGCAGCCCTGGACTTGATGCTTCTCTGCATGTCTGTTTGGGCACACTTACAGGGTATTACTGGGCAGTATTATTTGAGTAATTTTCATGAACTGATTAACAGCTACTTTGGATCGTGTCGTGGGTGTTTTCACATCTTGTGAAAGTCCTTCCACCTCCCTGTGAGCGTGGAGAGAGCCAGGAGAAGGCCTGTCAGACACCCCCCCAGTGCCCTGCTGAGCAGGAAGCATTCCCGAGGGACGCACCAGCAGAGGTTACCAGAAGACCTAATGCTGGGGGCTTGCTTTGAGTCAACATCTAATAAATCAACTTGCCTGAAGAAGTGATGCATGGTTTTAGTATTCAACAGAAAAGTTTACCCTCTTTAGGAGCTGTCAGTGCATGTGCACGGTGTAGCTCTCCAGGCAGCAGCACGGATGACCCCTGACCAAACCCCGTGTGTTTGGGAGGAAGTTCAGGCTGTTATGTTGATACCTTTTTTTATCTTTTTAATGAAACCTCCTTCCTGCCATTTCAGAGGAGAGGAGGGTTTGACGTCATGTGCTGATGAGTCACTGCTTTTAACAGACCAGCAAGCAGGGATTGAAAGTGCTGTCTGGAGCAGCTGCTCTGTTAATCATTCACAAAAAGCTCAGAGAAAGCTCAAGGGGAATGCTTGTGAATAATTAAATTTCTGTTTTCATTAGGAAGACACAGTTGATTTACCTGGATCTGCTAGAATCCAGGTATTGGGAAGTGAGGGTGAAGGACAATGATCTCACTGATTTGTTGATACCACTGTAAATGGCTTTTTGGTAAGTCATTGGTGTCAGTCAAGCATGTACATGATTTAACAATGTCATGCAGAGTTTATGTAATACAGCTCTGACCATCAGCTACATTTCACTTGCTGCAACCACTTCAACCACACCCATGTTTTCTAGAAGAGAGTTCTTGGGGAAGTAAATGCCCTTGCTAGGGCAAAACAGGGATTTTACTGGAAAGTTGGATTTCTGGTATATCTCATAGCCTAAAGTTGTGTATTGTCAAAGGAAGCAGAGTTGTCCACGTTTGTTCACTGATGGTTCTCCTGCTCGTAAATATATTCTGGGATGACTGGATCATTTTGAGTTAGTGCTGAATCAGTATCTTGACAAAAGATGTTGCATTTATCATTGTGATGAGCTTTAAACTTCAGTTGCCAACATGCCATGATCAGAGTTCATCAGATTCCCCTTGGGATGAGTAGGACTGTTATTTCAGACAAGGTCCAAACGGAGTAAATCCTTAAATGGTAAATTCACCGCTCAATTCTTCCTCTCTAGGTTGTTTAAGTGTTTTAGACAAGAGCTGCTGCCTGTTACCCAGAGGGAGAATAAAATGGGCAGTTTTACTCCAAAGCAGTCTCATGTCCTGAGTGGTCAGTTGAAGCTGCCTTAGAAAAGAAGGAAGTTTATCTTTGCCTACACAGTTGGAGTGCTGAGACCGTGGGAGGTGTGGGATTGCTTACAGACAGCGACTTTAATTACCTATACAGTGTGAGTAGAAAGTCCTTTTTCTGCCTATCAGATGAATAATGAGAAAGAAAACCCACACTATGAAACCATTTGAGTCTTATAAACCTTCCTGTCTTTGGGCATGGTTTTCATGGACTTGTGAAATCCCACAGATATGTAGGCAGAACCTAATTAGCCACAGTCATAGAAAGAGCAAAGTTTGAAATAATTTGTTGAAAACAGAATATGTTTTCATCTTTCAGCACTGTGGCAAATTTACTGTGGGTTTGCCTTCTTGAATTGATTAGTAGGAAAGTTTAACTGATCATATCAACTTAGCACCAAAGTCTAAAGCTCCTTATCATAATAAAATGCATTTATTCAATATGCTGCACTATTCTTGATGGATGAAAAAAAATGCTGGCACATGACACCAGATAGTATCACTGGGGAAGAGAGAGAGTTATCTTAGAACTACAATAGCTGATGATCTGCTGTTTCTGTAATGAGATAATTTCTGGGGCCCACTTCTTACACTTCAGGTACAATGCCCAATCTGGACCCTTTCAGAAGAGCTGGCCTCATTCTCTGGACATGTATAGGTCTCCTTGTGGAGTAGGAGAGTGGGCTGCCTATTTAGATATTTAGGGAGGACAGCAGAGGACTGACAGATATGTGACATCTTACGGCAGGGAGCAGGGGGTTCATTGGAAGGGATTGAAATCTGGGATGCCAGCAACAGGCTGACTGTCCTGAGCTGAGAAACCAGAGCCAGAAGGATGGGAAGAGTGGTGGGCTAAATTGGCAGCTGAGAGGTAGCTCTTCTGAAGAGCAGCAGAAGTAGAGGCAAATGAAGGCCAGAGTAACATTGGAAACGGCTCTTTACAGACCTGAAGAAATTGACATCAGTGGAAAAAGCAGGGGGAGTTCAGAGGCTGTTCTGGCTCTTCCCCAAGAGAACCAGAGGTGAACCTGAGAAATGGTAGGTGCCAGGACCAGGATAGCTGATGTGTCAGTGTGGTGAACCTGGGGTTGTTAAGATTTCTGTGTTGTCTGTAAGTAAAATAGAGATGGTGAGAGTGCTATCACATAGCACAGGAGACTAACTATAGAGAGACTGGGAACAACCTGGGACTAAAGTGGGGGAGCAGGATGGGAAAGCCAGTAATGCTGTGCCCTTTTTACAAAGATGACCTAGTAACTACCGCAGGCATGGGAGGGAAAACTTTGGACTTCATGTTGCAGAGCAGCAGCAATGATGAAATCATACGTGAGCAAGTCGTGTTGCTTGCAGATGGAGCACAGGTTGTATGGCATACAGGTTGTATGGCATGCAATGGTAAGGTCTTCTCTCAGAGCAGAGCTGCTAGCAAAAAGTGAGGAATTTTAAAAATAGAGGAAATCAAACAGGAACTTATGAAGTATGGGAATAAAACAAAATCAAAAGGAGAAAAGCAGTTAAAATCTAACAAGAGTACTGTTTCTGAGGCTTCATGTTGAATGTTGATCCTATAAAAGATGCTTCTTTTTTAGTTGCTCGTTAAAAAGGGTCCTACTGAAGAGCTGTTCCCTGGGAATTCAGATGTATTGTGTAGTCAAATATCACATTCAAAAGGAAAGGATGTCTGGAAAGATGTGGGTGCAAGACAGCAATAAATTCTGAAGAATTTGTTAGAAGCCATCCAGAGAAATTTGCTGTGTGATGCGTATTACAACACTGAGAAGCCATTAGCAACAAGAAATCTTTTGGGACACCAAGTCCTTAGTCTGCATGTGATCCTGAGCACCTGGGAGCCTCTGAGCTCCCTCTCCTGGAGTCCTTGCCATGTGGATGAGGACAGCTGATGGCCTTTGCTCTTACATTTCTATGACTGGAAGCATTCTCTTTTGGAAGGGCTGGCAAACTGAAAATTTCCCATATTCTTAAGACACATTCAGCCAGCCATTTAATCTTTTGCTTTCTGTACTCAGCAAAAATGTGAGTTTGTTTGGAAAAATAATAATTAGAGAAAGATTAACACAAGGGACAAAACCAACCTGTGATTAACGGATAGGTTCAGGAATCTTGTCCCAGCCTGGGTCAGCAGGAATCAGAAATTGTCCAGTAGGTTTTGACAAAAATCATGATCTTATGTCAATGTCCAGGGTATGTAAGTATGAGCCCTGTAGGTATTCCCTCCCTCAGACATTCTCATCAGAGCCCAGGCCTGTCTGCCTGCCTTGTTGCTCGTCAGTGATCATTGAGTTGTGGGGTAGGAAAAAGCACAACTCATTGCTGGTCAAATCATTAGATTTCTTGACTCACTTCTGACCTCTCAATTTGTGCTCAGGAAAGCTCGTCAAGGCTCCTCAAACCTGCCAGCTCCCCAGGGCTGCAGTCAATGTCTTACTCATACAGCAAAGCATTAGGGAGTTCTTGTAATGCCAGGGCTGGTTATGTTAGGTGTGTCATCATTAATTATTGACAGAGCACTCAGACATAAGATTGTGATATTTCTGTTCTTTGCTTCTTTTATTAGCAAAAGAATAGTTTCTAAAGTTAAATTTTAAAAGTTTAAAGAGATGCCTATTCTCCCATGCCTGAGGGGATACATTTGTTTTCTTCAAAGGTTGGAAATAAGTTTTTCTTCCAGCTTCCATCCTTGATCTGACACCATGGGATTCCCAGCGGGCTCTGTGTCCCATGTAAGCCAGCACATCAGATGACTCCAACGCAGCAGCTACAAGCTGTTCTCCCAGGTGCAGTTCCAAAGGCAGAAGAGTAGTTTTGGCTTTGATGTAGTTACTGACTACATCCCACTACTCACAAGCACTGGTTACTAACTATATCCTACTACTCACAAGCACTGGGCTGGCATCCTCCGAATCCGTCATGGGTTGAGCTGATGCTCGAAAAGATGGAAATACCTGTTGCACCCCCTGCTCTGGCAACCTGATCTTGCCTATCGCATCCTTCTGTACATTGTGACAGGGATTCTGAGTGTCCCTGTGAAGCTGTTCGGTATGTTGAGAGCATGGCACCTCATCTCCTCAGAGAGACTAAGATGTGCCTTTCTTTTTGTTCCTGGCCTACTGGAAAACAAGGTCAACCTGATTGTTTCAGAACAGATGGCTTCCTTCCATGTAGTGGCATTTCCCTGGCTAAGTGGAGCCTGACTATACATAAATTTCAAATGTAGCTATATCTGTAAGTATAGTAACAAATTTCAGGGTTAAGAGAATCTAGAGCTGCTAAAGAAATTATGGCTTTTTCTCCCCAAAAAATCAGTCAGCAATTTAAGTTACTAGCTTTCTTCATCTTCAATAGTCACCCTTTTAGTTAAGCTAAGCTGGCAGGTGACAGGTTACCCCATTCCCTCCAGGAAAAGGTGTTCAGTGGAAGATGGTTGGAAGCAACGACACAAGAAGATCTTGATATATTCTGAGCCATCTTCCCCAGTGGAGCGAGAGTTTCCTGAGTTCTATGGAAATGTGAGCTAAACCGAATCTGATCTGGATACTAAAACAAGAGATTGACAGGTGAACGTGGGGTTATGAGGCAAGAAAAAGAACATGTGAATTAATGGCATACAGAAAGTCTACCTTGCTGTTTCCCAGTAAATGCATGCTGCTGTCAGTTTTGCTTGGGTTTTTTTCAGAATATAGGGAATGATTGTGTCCCAAATTCTTGTCTGTCTGCATTACAACGTGCTTAGTAGGGGAGTAGGGGGAATGACCTACATGCTTTATGCAAGAAAGCATTACGTACTTGAGATTTCCTGTTTTTCAGGATGTCTGCTTTTCCTGGACCCAAATAAATTCTTTAGATAATATTAATTAATTTTTTAAAAATATTATTGTGCAGGAGGGAGGAAGACCATGTGACTTTCAGAGGCCCATTCCAGCAGCTCATTCCAGGCCCATTCTAGGCAGCCCTAGCAGTGACCTTCCCTCCTGCAGGCTGTTTCCCCCCATGTGAGAGAGTGACCCTGGCAGCATGTGGAGAGCCCTGCCTTTCCAAAGGGGGCATTCAGAGCTTTCCCCTCCAGCTTTATCTCATTAATTCATTTCAGAAAATGCAGCAGAAATATAATGTAATCACTTTGGTGTTCAGAGGCCCTGGCTCAGTGCAGGACAGTAGTTCAGTAAGGAGAGATGCTGCTTCATGACTCATTTCCACTCTTCAGCCACTGAGTCACTGCTCAGTCCTGTTGCTAGAACTACCTGAAAAAGTCTCACTGTATTCTTGGGCATTTGGTGTTTTACCTAACTTCAGATGTGTAAGGAGTCTGTTAAAGATGTGGGAGCTTTTTGTCCCCTCCAAAACACCATGAACTATCGTAAGATTTAGGAATTGTGTTTGAAAGCCTGGCTTAAAAATATACAGCTTTCCTTTGACTGGTAGGTCATATGCTGAAAAACGACTGAACCACAGATACAAGGACTTCAAAGGGGTTCACACATGAGCTAGAGGTGAATTTCTCTTTCACAGCTTGGGCTTGTTTCCAGAGCAGAAAAGAACTTAGATTTGGGTTTTAAATACCATCAGTCTTGCAAGACAAGTACCAAGTTCAAGTATACAGTGAAGTGAGGAGGTGGACTGAAGCTGTGGTGCCCAGTTGTTGTTTGTGTTCCTGTGTCTGAACAGGAGGGGAATAACCATCAGGAACACCTCTACCCTGCTTCTTGGGCAGACCCTCAGCTTTAATCTGTCCAGATTTCCTTCTGACTCTTCTTTATATGCTCTTCTTTCCAACTGCTGGTTCTGCTTCTAGATGTGGTGCCAGCTCCCCATGAGTTTGTCTACTCTGTCAGGTTTTCCAGTGCCCAGGGTGATTGCATCCGACAAGTCTCCATGGTTCAGCTGCAAGTCCAGAATCTGGTGTGGTCTTAGGTGTGCTCAACCTCTCCTCATATAATCCATCCACACATAGCAAGGGATCTAAGGTATTTAAAAAGCAAAACCAGTTTGTTATGAAATAGAGAATTTTCTAAAACAAACACTTGTATTTATTTTAAGGATTTTTTTGTCTTCTTTTTTACTTAAAGATTTTTTATCAATATTGAAGTAATCCGGTGTTAAGAAAATTGGATTTTTCTCTTTTGAAATGAAAACTATTTTAACATAGTACACCCCAGTTTTCTTGTAAAAAATGCTCACTTGTTTAAATCTGTTTTCAAATCACAGGGAACAAATACAGTCGGCCCTCTTGCTGAACCTCGTGCAGATCGCGCCCTCCATATTGCGGCTTTTGGNGGTTGGCAACAATTACATAACAAGGTAATATGATATACCTTTCCTTCATGTAGACCTTGTCTTTAATTCCAGTATTTCCAAAGGAGACCTCCAAGCCTGCTTGGAGCAACCTGCCAGAAAGCATACTCATTATTCAGAGACCTGCTTTACATAGATGTCATTTCTGCTCCTGAGTAAAAGTGATCCTAGTCATGAGAATTAATCAACCCAACTGTTAGTCCAGAACAGTTTGGGTTTTTTTTTTTAATTTGTTAAGATCTGGTGAACATTCAAAGTGAACAAAGGAGCATCAGAGCTGCTCCAGAGCTGCTGGCTGCCTTCCCAATCCTGTGCTCCTGGTGATGGTGTCTGACTGCTGTACAGCTCCAGTGAGAGCAACCAGGAGTCTGGGCTGAGATCTTCCTTGCCCCACTAAGTTGACACATCTCCTGTAATAAACACAGACCAGAACATTGTTGTAAATAGGTCTATTATATAAGACAGCTAAGAAATTAGTGGGAAATAAAGCAAAACCTGGCTCCATAAAATCTGATTAGTAGTTTTTGCTAGAAAATGCCAGCAGCACAAAGATTTTATGTTGTTTCACAGAGCTTGGCTGAGCCTGAATGATTGAAGCTGAGCAAGGANCGTGACTTGCCACCGCCATGGTGGTGGCAGCGGGGGCCGGGGTGACGTCCCGGGTGGCGGTGGGTGGCCATGGAGGGGCATGGGCGGCAGCGGCACGGCTGCCATTCAATGCGGAAGTTGGGCGATGCGGGTCCGAATTAAGACCGCGGGTGCGTGATATGGGAGACCCGACTGTACCAGCATCAGCATTAATAGTAAAGGAAAGCTAGATGCATCATTTATTTCTCAATCAATTTAGGCCACCCACCTCCCCAAATTCATAGGTTTTC
>WEKX01009913.1:239627-451909 GCA_013390025.1 Pitta sordida | reverse complement strand
CCACAATGCACAAAACGTCTGTCCAAAGGATCTCTGCCGAGCTCTCAGCTCCAGGCTTGTGTTTCTGGGCTCCGAAAAACATCTGCAGCTTTTTTCAGCTTGATCTCCATCTTCAGTCATGGCTTAGATGGATTCTGCATCACTGATTGCCCTCTCTCTAGTCCATAGGTTTACACCATGGTCCGTCCAATTTCACGAGCAGCAGCGGGATGCCTGGAAGAACATTCCTACCCCCTCTCTAGTAGGCCTGGCAGCCTTCGGGCTCTCAGCCTCTCCACGCAGGTTCTGAACCGGCACTCTACATCTTGCTACTAAGTTTTTTTTTCTTCTCTCCTAAATATGTTTATTCACAGAGACGTCTCTATCTCTATAACCTTGAATGCCATGGCAGCGACTGAGGCCCAGGCAAGAGCCGAGCTGTTAACCCCCTCACTGCCAGAGCAGCAAAAAACCTAAACCAGGACAGACATATAACCTTGATTTACATGTGCTCTGTCCAAAACAATCTTGGTGTTCATGTGTGAGTTTAAATACCGAAAGTCTTTGCAGAAACCAGTCCCTGAAAATTAACTTTCGAAAGTTTTTTCCCCAGGGCTCAAGGATATATAAATCCCCATTGTTTCGCTTTGCTCATTATGGGATGCATTCTTCCCTCTGATTAAGGTGTTTATCAGACATGTATGGCCAGATAAACAGAAAGCAATGAGACTGGATTTATGAATTAGCAGCCCTCAGTAACCCCTGATGATTGATGCAGTTGTGGTGTAGTTTGGGTTGCACCTCCAGTGCAGCTGCATGGAGTTGTCAGTACCTCCCTCATGGGCTGTCTTTTCCCCCTGGAAGGAAAAGGAGACCATTCCTGAAGCCTGAACCTGGCTTCTGAATTTCTGCAGTCTTTCAAATTTGCTTTTATTTGTTGTATTTGACACGTCTCCTGAAGTGACTTAGTAGTAGGGTATTGAATATCACTGAATATTGGGGCTGAATATTGTTTGGTTTTAGTTTTACAGCTGCATTTTAATTAGTTGGCTTTTCCATTATTTAAGTCATATGAAAATACAATGTATGTTTTGGAACAGAAAATGAAGTGTGCTAAAGCTTTTTGAAAACTAGTAGCTACCAGAAACTGAATTTAAGTCTGCAGCAACCTGCAGAATTCTGGAGAATTCGCTGTTCTGTTTGTTTGCAGGCAAGTTTTTAGCAAACCCTCTGGATAAGATGCACAAAGGTTGCATCACTGCCACAGCTCTGTCTGAAAAAACATGCCATAAGAGCAGGATACCGTTGCTTAGCGACTTGTGAAAGATGATTAACCCTTTCCCAGAAGTGCCCACTATTTTTATAGAAGCCCTCCTAAGGCAACTTTGTGGACGATAATTGAATAAGAAACTACTCTAATATCTTTAGCTACTAGATGTATTGATTTCTTCATCATTAATGTTAAATGAAGGACTGTCAGTCTTAACATTAGTTACTGAAAGAGATCACTTAATCAAAAGTCATTCGTCCATAGTATGACATGAAATTATTGCAAAGGAAGGCTCATGTAATTACAGAAAACATGGAGTAGGAAGTGATTAAAATTAATTTGGGAGTGATGGTGGTTAATGCTCTTGCTGCTGCTATTTCTTTCTATGAACTCAAGTATTTCTAAAATTTCAGCTGAGTTTAAAGACTGAGCCCATGTGTGTGACCTCATTGTTCTTACACAGGGTACCTTGAAGCAGAGTTTGGTAGCAACAGTAGTTAGGGAAGTTCCTCACTTCTAATCTTTCCAGTGCAACAGGGACACTCTAAAGGCCATTTCAGTCTTAAACCACTCATTTTAATTAAAAAATGCAATTAATCTTTGAGGTTGATGGGCTGAAAAATTTCAGTTTTATTTTTGAAAGGTGCTTGAAATTCAGTATGAGCTGATAAGCAGGAATGTGTGGGTTTGGTGGGTTGGTATGATTGTACCTGATGTTGTCCTTTGGCAGATACTACATAGCAATGTTATTAATGTATTCCAACATTTGAGTTGATGTATTTTTTCAATGTGATCCCTTTGGATGGTGTTCATCTCATCCAGCTTGAGCTCTCTTAAAGCGGGAGATAGAGTTAGTCTCGCCATGATGAGCAATTCACATCTCAGCCCCTTGGTTGGGCTGAACTGCCCAGGTTTGCTCTCTTCTGAAGCAGTTGGAAAGACCCTTGGACTCCAGCCCGCAGAGAGTGCTTGGGAGAGGAGTCCAGCCCTCTGGCTTCGGTGGTGTCCTGAGTGGTATTATTTCTGCAAGGAGAGCTTCCCAGTGTTCACTATACTGCTTAACAGCACTGACAGAGCAACAGGATGTTTAATTACAGCGGTGGGAAAATACTCCTGTGGAAACAGAGGTTAAGGCATAGACAGAGGATTTTAAATGGCAATGGCCACTCTGTGGAATTAGCTGATAATAAAGGATTCCCCTGGAGCAAGAAACATTCTTGGTTTTATCTCTCCTCCTCAAAGAATTCCAGCAGCAGCAATAAGTTTTTGGAATTATTTGCCCTCAGTTCTGATAGATTGAGAGTAGATTGAGGCTGTTGGCTGTGAGAGCAGCTGCCATGTGCACACAGGCCTGTGTTTTCAGCACCTGTATGTCTCTGCTGTCATCAATAGGGAAAACTATCTGAACTAGAAACATTTTGTACTTGGTAGAGTTGAGATGGTATTCTCTTCTTATCTGCTGGTGGGTTAACTCAGTGACCTTAACAGAGACTTGTAAGATGGTCAAATCAATCCAGGTGACAATTTGCCATGAAGATAACCTTTGCTATGACATATCCAAATGCAGGCCCTGTGTTTCTTAATTTATGCTTGTTCACTAGTATTATGTGTGGTCCTATCAGGCAGACACAGAAACTGCTGGAGGTCTTGTTTTCCAAATGTCTTATCCTGATGCATTTCAGACTTTTGGCTCCAGAGAGCAGCCCATATGACAAACAAGCTATGTGCCATGTGGGATTTTGCACTACTGCTTTTTGTATGGGTCCATACCACTGAAAGTTCTCCAGAGAGATTAATGCTGTAACAGAGGCACAAACTAATGCAGACATTTTTTAATTGTTAGGCAGATTATTTACTGCTGTTTTGAACATGTTTTGAACTCACCAACAGCAAAGCAAAACTTGTGTGACTGATATCAGAGCTGTTGTCTTTCACTGCTGTCAGTAAGGAGATGGAGCTTCCAGACCTGGATGTTTTGGCGTTTCACTAGAATGGATGGATTTGACTTGTCTGAAATACGATTTCTGTTGGAGCCTATCAGAGGAAACAGCCATTTGTCTTGTGCTGTGCTGGCTGGTGTCATGTAGTGGGGACAGCATGTATTATTAGCCCAGCTCTGTCCCTCTCCTGGCATGTGTTAATCATGCGAGCTGTTTGGTTATGAGCAAGAAATTCTGCGCTTTGGTTTCCAGTTGTTTCTGGACAGAGACCAGTCTAGGAATCCTTAATATCAGTACTTGTGTACAGAGAAGTCCATTAGTCTGCTGCATGTTCCAGAAGAGGAACAAGCAGATCATGCTGTTCTGAGAATGGGGAGGGACAGGGTTGAAGCACCAGAGCCCTGAGCTCTCTGCTGAGCCATGGTGAGAGAGGGCAACTCTGTGCTTGCTTACTGAGATTGGGAATCAGACTCTGGCATTGCCCAGTGCTGATGCACAGTGGGAGGCAGTGAGTGCTCACACCATGGGATTTGCCCTGGCTGGAGCCTGAGTGTTTCTGTTCTCCCATGTCCTTTCCTGGGTGGTGGTTTCATAGAGCTGAGAAGATGGAATTTCATAATATGATTCTGGGAGAAACAAACTTAAGCTGGGATTTATATGGGCAGCAGGGCCATATCAAAGTAATATGTATGGATGAATCTGGTTGCCATTGGGGAAATTCTTGGCATTTCTCGCACCTTTTCTGATTCAGATTTGGTGTGATTTTGAGGTGCTCTATAGGGAGAGTCTGTGCTGTGGAAAGGCTGCAATGTACTTTGATACTGAAATGTAACCACAAATGATGTGTGCATTTCAGGGTGAAGGGTGGTGCAGGGGCTGAGATATTTCTGTGGGTTTGGGCAGCTTTGGGTGCCCCCCAGCTCTGGGTGCCCCCCAGACATCCCACATGAGCACATTGGGTACCTGGGACTTAGGCTCACTGCGAATACGTGGCTATTTGTAAAACACTCTCCTTTCCTCTCTCTCCCTCCCTCCCTCCCTTCCCAACTGCTCCAGGGAAGAGCTGTGACAGAGAACGCTCAAATACCCTGGTGATGAGTGAAGGGATCTTAGCACCTGCTGGGACCTGCCCCTGCCTGCCTGGGCACTCCAGGGGGGTGGACCTGGGTCAGCCTTGCTCCAGTTCCACAGAACTGTGTTAGTACCAGGATGGATTTGCTGTCTGCAAATACACGTGTACCTGCCCAGAGGGATCCAGTTTTTCATTTCCCATAGACTCTTTAATTTAAGGGAAAGATCTGGATGTGCGGTTATTCATTAGCTCCAGGGGTGCTTCAGCCATGTGAATTGTAGATAAGAAAATGGCACATGAAAATCTAGTCACTAGACTAGGGAAATAAAAGACAACTAATCTAGAAATTATTGATTTTTTTTTAGTTGTTCTTGGTTAATATTTAGTTACTCCCAGCTGTTTTTGAACACACAGAATGTAAGACAGGCAATACGGAGTGGCTGGTCTCATTTTAACATCCTTTAATTAGTGCAGAAAATAAAATCGCCTGTTGCCCATATCTGAAGTGGAAGGGCTGCGCACTCAGGCATTCACTGGGATGAAATAATACGTGATTCCAGGTGAGGTTGTTTCTTTCAGTGCTGTCAACAGTGAGCCCTGGGGAGTTTGTTCTTTCCAGATGGATGATAGCTAGCGACAGATTTCTTAATATTTGTTACAGTGTTGATGCCTTTGACTGCATGGCATATCAGGAGAAAAAGATGCACTACTCTGAAGAGTTGATCCTGATTTTGTGTTCTTACCATTGGAGTTTAATGGTATCACCTAAAATGTAAAGCCTGTGATAGGAGATCAGAAGTTCTTCAGTAAGGCTGTAAACCACTATATTTTAAATTGCATTAAATGCATTGCGCTTCAGAGTTAGAACAGACCTTAATGTAACAATGCTACAGAACACAGATTTCTGCAGGTAACTTCTGTACAAATCCATAGAAAGCTGCTCCCAGGCACAGTACAAGGGGCTATTATGTCACATTTCTCTTGTGGTTTATTTTGAGCAGTTTTCTATCCATGTGAGTTGTTTCCCTTCGCTACCCCTTCAAAACTTGCTGGAAATTTTATGACTTTTATAAAATCTTGACTGTTTAATATTTTCATAGGAAGGGAAACTTATCTGCTCTGCAGAGAAGGAAACTGGAAACAAAGAGGCTACAGAAGCTGCTGAAGTTCCTGCAGGACATCCGTGGCAGATGAGGGAAAACATGCTCTTGGTTGCCCTGCTAACCCCTATGGCCAGTCTTGCTATTTGCATTCAGGTGTTAAGCATCCCTCATGCCAAAAGCATGGTTCTCTATACTAGGAACAAGCCCTATGCCCAAGTGAAATGAAACAAATTCTGGAAAGAGAACCTCCCTGACTCTGTGGAGGTGTGTTGTCAGACAGTGCACTAGTGACTCAGTTCCCTCTTTCCCACTCAGTTAGGAAGATCTCACAGTGTCTTGGCAGGCTCTGCAGCCAGCATGGTACACAGCAGCCAGCTGCCACAGCTCACAGCCAGCAAAAGGAGGAGCAGAAGCTGGAACCCCATCAGAGCCTCACTTTGGAAACAGCAATCCATCATTGTGTCTGGAAAAGTTCATAATCGGTTTTATTTTCAGTGATTGGGAAAACATTTTGTTGTACTTTGTGTTACAAAGAAGAACCTGCTTTCTATTTCAGCTCTTGCTCTTACAGGCTGTCAAGGGTTAGTGGAGACCAAGCAAAAGCAACTTGCAGCAGCGTTTCTTTCCACTGAGGTGGAGATAACTGGGGAAGGATGGCTATAGGTGTTTGAGAATGTTGGAACCTAAACTCACAGACAATATGTACAGGCAGTGATCACCTGGTCCATTCAGTATGGATCCCTTGGCTGGGATGTGGGTCAGTGTTGATGGAGAACAACTATGTGGTTTGTCTTCAGGCATCAGAGGGCTAGTTGTCCGGGCTAGTTGTCCTAGCAAGTATTTCAAGGTTTTCTAGCCCAGTAAACTTAGATGGTATTGCAGTGCAATGGCTGAAGTTAGTGTTTGCAACCACTACTGCTGCTGAAAGTTAGGTACCTTTTCATGGATGCTGAAGCCAACTCCATTAAAATGGTTTCCCCCTCTGGCTCCAAGAAGTTCCTTGTAACAGAGGTAATAGCGGAATGTTTTGATCCTGTCTAAAAACTAATTTCTGTAGTATCAAGAGGGAGAAAATGCTACAGAATCACATAGTTTCAGGAAAATTCATATATAACAAATGCTGTAGTTTGAGATAGAGGCTCTATTTCAGATAAAAGATATAATTCTTATTGAAAAAGATCAGAAGACATCCATGAAATATATGACTGAAATTGTATTTGATAGTAGACAAAAATTATCATCAAAACAAAAAGTGTCCCAGTTACAGACATTCCGTGCATTTCTTGTGGGCTGGATCACCTCATTTTGTCCGATAAACATCACCTGTATTTTGGGAGTACTTTTTCTTCCAACCCATGTGGACAATTTGATATTCCTGGCCCATTTGCAGCAGCATGCAATAGCCAGTGTATCTTCAGATGTGCACAGGGTTTGATGCCTTGAGATCCTGGCTACAGGTCACAGCCTGGAGCATTGACAATATCCAGTAAAGAGGCAGTGTCATGTCAGATACAATTGGATGAATTATTTGTAGCAAACGACTGATTTAATTTATTTCCTTTAGTCCCTGAATGATCTACTGTGAAATTTTGACTGCCAGAGATCTGCATGTATGAAATGACAATGACTGTTTTATGCAAATAGGTTTCATGCTCTGGATTGCCTATCAGCTATTCAGTGACATTATTTCTCATTATTTGCTGTTTCAGCTGAATGACAGTCCTTGCAAGTCACGGGGCATTAAGTCTGATCTCTGAATGAACAGCTTCCAAACTCACATGGAACTTCCAAGATGATCTTTCAATGGGGCCATATGCATGCTCTGAGCATAAATCCTCATGCAGAGAAAATTGCTGTGCTTTCCTTGTGTTCTTGTTTATTGCCAGCAAAGAACAGGAATGTTTCCTGGTCCGTAGGGCAATCCCTCGCCTGACTTCGGATGTAGCTTTATGAGTACATTTTGGTAGCATTTTCTTGATTATAAATACATGACAGACCAGTTTAGGGAGGCAGGGTTGAACTGACAAGCAGTTGGCAGATGACATGGTTTGGGTTTGATCACAGGTGGGTTGAGCCGATCCATACCAGTGGACTCAGCGCTATCCCTGTCCAGGCTTTATCTCTGCCTGGGAAGCAGCCGACATTTGCTGCGTTCCTTACGCATTTTATCAGCAAGACGTTGTACATGAGAGAGCTACATCATTTGTGGCAGTTGTAGCTCTAAATAGGAAATTATTAATATTTCATGATTATTTTTCTGTAAGGCATGATTCCTGGGAGAATGCATCAGTCTGACTTGCTGGGGAGAATGAGCCTGCCTTGCTCAAGCTTCAGATGGAAATGTAGTCAGGCACTGCATGCTAATAGTCCTACATTAGGTGAAAGCTCTCTGGCAGTCTGACTAATGCTCTGCTACCAGTACATCAGTGCAAAAGTGTACACTGCACTTTTAGAGACTTCTGTTTCATTCATCAGTCTTGAGAGTTATCTGTCTTTCTGCCTTTGCGTTGTGCACCTTTAATCTAGGTTTTAAATAGTACAAGAAGTCATGAATGTCATCTAACTGGATCAACTGCAAAAACTTTTATTCTGATCTTTCCTTTCCTATTGACGTATTTTTCCCTTTCTTGAGTCATAAGCAAATCACTTTAAAATATTTCAGGGTTGCACCAGAGAATAGCAAACAATTGGTCAAGGAAGCGTTCTTGTCTCTGGGATACGACTTTTTTGTGAAGGTTGCTGTTTAAAATGCCTCTAGATAACATATATTGGCAAACATCTTGCAGAACTCTTGTTCTTACAACATTAATTGAATGGTCACAGAACTACTGTTAGCCAGCAGTGAGGCCACCAAGCCTTTAACTTATGCCCTGGTCTGCTACAAGCAAGTCTACAGGAAAGTCATGGAAAGCTTGGTAAGAAAAGTGCAATGGAAGCCACTCTGTTTTCTGCTCTACCAGTTCTGTAGGAAGAGTTACACTGTATTGTAGTAGGATGCTGTTAAGTGCTGCAAAACAGGATGAAAGAAACAGAGGGACAGATTTCTATTTACCCATAAAGGTTCTATTCTTTATAATCTGAACTATGTTAGACTGGAAGAAAATGCAGCTGAAAGGTGCTGTATGTTCCCCCAGACAAGTATAATGACTTAACCTTTGCACAGACAGCTATACTGGAATATGAACTAATCACAGCAGATTCTGCTGGTCCCAGTCAGGGTTTCATTCTGTTAGACACAGTAGAGAATACTCAGAAGCATGGTCAAGATTGCAGAAAAAAGTATGTTAGGATGTGTCAGCATTGAAGTGGTCTCTGAAACGTTAATTTAACCATCCTCCAATCCTGTCCCCTGCAAGTGCTACATTTGTTTTTAATTACAGTCATGTCTATCTATTCTGTATAAAAGAGTGAATATATTTGCTATCACCAAGAAAAACAAGGACTCCTGGTTCTTTCTACGATGCTGTTTTACCGTTGGATTTGTTTATATCACAGCTGTTCCAGCTTATTTTAAAGTATCTTGGTAGACTCTAAATAAAGCAGAAAGGAATGTGTAGGAATGGCAACTACTTTGAAAGACAGCTCTACATTCACAGGACATTTGAAAATAAGTTTCGGAGAGGAATGACTTGCAGCACTAGAGGTACTTAGAGACCTCATTGAGGCACAGGGTCATCTCTGAATTTTTGTCTCCGCTGTGTAAGGATTCAGGGACTTAGAAAACTACACAGTTCAATTGCTTTGCTTTACTTTTCTGCCTAAAAATCCTGATAAAACAACCCCTTTGGGGTGTGTATAATCTTCTGCACATGTGGTTATATACTATGGTATTCGGTGATCCATCTTTTTTAAGCTAATGCAGCTGATATGTCAGGCAAGACTTGCTCAGCGTTATTAAAATTCATGTTGCTTTATGAATTTAGAACTTACATCAGCACAATGCAAAGTATGAATTCAACAGCTACTCCATAGGTCAGAGTAGTGTTCAGCTAACAGGCAATACAGCCACAGGAAGATATCACATTTAGCAATGGATTTTAGGAACTTTTGTAGTTGTTGCTTTCAATGATTAACATAGCAATCAAATTTGCAGGCTTGTTTTATGATCTATTTGCTTGAAAATCATTGCTTGCTTTCTTGGTTTTTGGGTGTTTTTTTTTGGGGGGGGTGTTGATCTTTTCTCCTAAAGTGTAATTGGTAAAAGGACTGGCTGGACTTGGTGTAATGATTACAAAAGGAAGCTTAGTTTGGTTTTGTCTGATGCCACTGGCACAGAAAAGCCTCTGCAGTTGTGTTTGGTTTCCAAGTTAATGCTGTCTGGGTGCTGCTGTGGACAGATGGTCTCAGAGCCCTGGCTGTCTATGAAACTGTGAGAAGTAACAACATAAATTTAGGATTAAGAATTTTGTCAATAGTAATAAAAAAATCATGGTTAAGGGCTCTCATTCAGCAAACACTGCTGCTCAAAACACGTAGATACATTTTTAATTTTCTGCATATTCTAAATGTATTTGTTCTCATTACAATGGAAGCATATATGTACTTTGAATCTCATGGGTTTACTGCTTTTTAAGAGCAAATAAAAGGCTGTAATTAATGTATGTACTTGGTGGGGGAAAATCAGGAAACATAACTGGGGTTTTTGTATGGATTTACTTTTGGGAGCAAGCTCTGTATTTCTGCTTCCCTGCAGGTTAATTGTGCTGGATTTTGCTGTTATGTTTCTCCTTGCAACTAATTTTTCCTATGATTTCCTTCTATTGTAAGCCT
Source organism: Pitta sordida (assembly GCA_013390025.1). Taxonomy (NCBI): domain Eukaryota; kingdom Metazoa; phylum Chordata; class Aves; order Passeriformes; family Pittidae; genus Pitta; species Pitta sordida. The sequence goes on along the minus strand of WEKX01009913.1, from coordinate 441,775 downwards.
CATTTCATACACTTGATATCTCTGATCATCAGCCTAATGAACCTTTGGTCCCACCTCCTTGGCACAGGCCCTCAAAGAGAGACTCAATATTCCTGCCTCAGCTCCTGCACCATCTGGTCTTTCCAGCTTGGAGCCTCTGTCCGTGGTTCCCAGAGGCTCCGCGCTGTTCTGGCTCATGTACTGCAGCTGCATCCCTGGCAGCTGGCTGCTTTCTTCACTTACCAATTTCTGCTGTGTCTCCTCACATGTTACAGTTCTTCCTTCCCATTTCTTCCTGTCCGATACAGAATACCACTATTCTTCAGAAAGGATATGGTGGGACTGATGTCCTTCACAGGAGCTCAGGGAGATGCTGCTTCCAACAGCACCAGGTCCGCCAGGCACTGGCAGGTCTTTGCAGAAGAGAAGATGAGGAATAAGAGAAGGGCCTTCATGCACCAGGAGAGTTTACAAAAAGCCACCGAGCCAGGAGAGTTTCTGCAGCCGTGGTTAGAGAGGAGCCATGCTGCAGCAAGACACCATAGGGAGCACGATGTACACCTGGTGCAATAGCAGGAGGAGCTGAGAATATACCACCTCATCAACCATATTGGTCTTGACTCCCTGATCAACAAGCATCAGCAACCTGGAAGGGCTGTGTTTGGTTTTGTTTGTTTTTCATATAATAATATAATGAAACCATTATGTAGAATTGAGAACCTCATCAATATTACATCTGCAACAGATGGTGAAAACCTCCCTGCATGGACAAGTAATCCATTTCGTTCTTCAGACAAGATCTCCAGTGCCAGACATTTTGGTTCATCTTGATATACACTGGTGGAAAACAGCAGCCAGCCAACAGCTCCCTGTGCCCCCACAGCTGCACAGGAGCATATGCAAGCCACATTCTTGGGGAGGCTGACAGTAATTCATCACAGTGCTTTGCAACCTGATTTTAAACAGCTGCAATGAATTGCTTTTGCCTTGAATTTCAAATGATTTGGCGGGGGGGGGCAGGGAAGAGCAGAACACTTCTATGAGATGGAGCATTACGCTGAATGCAGTACATATGGATGACAGGATACCCAGCATTTTTTGGAAGATGGCCACTGAGTCCTTGGACAATGCAGGTTGCACTGGTGAGCAGCTCCTGGGCTGTGCTTTTTGGTGTGTGCAGTCCTACTCCTGGTGGGATGGAGTCCGAGGGATGGTTTGCAGTACAATGGCAGCAGCAGGACTGCTTCAAAATAGTCACCAGCTACAAGCCTGATGGAAAATGTGTTCTGCCAACCAGCTGCCTCAGGGCTGGGAAGGGCACTCTGGCTATCTCAGGCACTTGGCAGGAAGGTGTGTCACACAAAAAGTATTTGCCTTAGGGGAATATGGCAGCATTTTCTCATGATTATGTATGGATTTTTCTTGCCAGTCAAGGCTCTGATAGCTGAGAGAGATGCAAGACTGCTATCTAAAACATCCCAGCAGTTTGGACATCCCAGCAAGTATTCTTCCCAACTTTAGAGTTTCAGTAGTTGTCCTGTAGATTGGAGCTTATTTGGGGAAACAATGTCGCTGCTTGTATTTTGACTTTTGGTAGCGAAGGGAGCAGCCTGCCTATCACTTTTTTCCTGCTCCAAGAGAACTTTTCATGATTGAGTGATAAGAAAAAGCCAGTTATAGATGTTAACAGAACTCCTTCCAGTGGATAGATGCCAAGTTTTGCCATGTACTCATCTGTATCCCCCCTCTGGCTCCCACTCCATCCCGTGCTGGATGGAGCACAGTGGCTTTCCGTGCATAATTGCACATTGTGGAAGTGTGCTTTTCCTGGATCACATGGCTTAATTTCTCTTTCTCCTGCTGTTGAGAATATGTCTCCTGCATGTCTGGGTGATGGCATTAAATCTTCACCACCCAGTAGTGCCTCTGTCAGTAGAACCACAGGCCGTGCTGGTTCTGCTCTCAGATCTGACTACAGCCTGCAGGGAGGCTGGTGCAAGGTTTGGGGGATAAATTATTAACCTGCGTCTGTTCTGCTTTTGGCATCAATGTTCTGGGTTTGCCTGGATCCTACAACCATGAAACCAGTGAAGCCAACCAACTCTTCCTGGCTCTATATCCTGACATTCAAAGTTAGTGCTGTTCAGTCCTAAAACTACAAGATTTCTGCTCTGATGTTGATGTGACAAATGCTAATAGCTATAAACAACTGGTACGATATGAATTTGTGCTCCCTTTTTGATGAAATCACTCATTATGCATTATGTTAAGTAAACTTTTCATTTAGTATATATATTTTTTTAATTAAGTGGTTCTGCCTTGTACACATGTGCCAGCAAGTTGCATGGTTTGCTCTCTTCATGTAGAAGTTGTCTCCAGGAGGAAATTCTGTAACAGTCTCTGTGCTGTGCCTTACACTGAGCCTCTTTTTTTCTATTTTTGTCACATCCTTGACCAAATGCTAGACCTGATTTTGACCCAGATCTGTATAAATTACAACAGATTTGGAATGTATGCACATGCATACTAAGCAAAGGGCAAACCTATGGCCACAAAAAAGGCTGTAATGGCACCAGTGAAACTAATTACACTAACAAGGGCAATGCAAAATAAAGTTGTGATAATGTTTTATGGCACAGAAACAGAGCTTTCTGCCTGCTCGGCTTTAGCACAGAAATTCTTGCATGCTGCATTGCTAAAGCACCTGTTGCCCTAATGGCTTGAGGGTGGAGGAATGTTTGCCCACATGCAGTAATAACTCATGCTTTGAGAATGGTTTGATTTAAAAAAAAAAAAAAAGAAAAAATGTTAAGAACAGGAGTGTTAATTTTGAGTGGCAATTTTGCTACTCTCAGCCTTATCCTGTGGACCAGGCAGCAGATAACGAAATAGCAAAATAGTGACTTTTCTGCTGGCGACAGGGAGATCCAAAATCACTGAGCTTCTTCATGTTTATGAGTGATTAATGTGAAAATTAATGAGGCTTTAATATAAGTAAGGGATAGAAATGGCTTAGCCACAAGATCATGAATTTTCTGCAGAGCAGACTTGCTGAATGCTTTAGCAGAGGACTAAGTAATGGAACTAGCCTTATGCACTAAGTAATGGAACTAGCCTTATGCACAGCTGTGAAAGCACTTCTCTCTATTTAAAATGAAAACTCACATGAATGTGTGTACACATCACTGTTGTGCCAACTTTTTTCTCTCCGTTGTAAAACCTTGGTGTTCACTCATGAAAAAACATCACTGAAAGACAGTTCTGGCTAACCCAAATAACCCAAATGACCACTACCCCACATCAGACCCCCCACACCAGCTGAAAAGTTTGACACAGGCAGGTGATACACATTGGGAAGGCAGAGGCAAACTGGTTTTGCTGTCTGCTGCTGCTGGTTGTTACCACAGGTGATCTGAAAGGCTTGGGGGTTTCAGTTGCATAATCTCCAATGATTTTAGGTGAACTTGTGTAGTTTCTCCAACTGCCAAGACATAGTTGCTTTGTCTCCTCCCCCAGGGGGCCAGCAGAGTGGAGTGGCACAGCTTCTCAAAAAGAAACAACGTAGTTAGAAGGAGACTTTTTTTGACTCATAATTAGCAAAGAAAAGTTGACTGAGGCTTCTGTATCCAAACAACACTAAAAGTTGCTGGGTTTTGCAGGGTCCTGTGTGTGACGCATCATTAGAGCAGGCTGTGAGCAGCAAACCCTGCCTGAGCACACCGAGCCCTGCAGCTGAGCTCCTCAGAGGGTCAAGGGAAAGGGGAGCCTGCCCCACGCTAATTAAAACTCTTTTCTCAACTTCTCCTTGGCAAGGTGCAAAGAAATCCTCTTTTCATGCTTAACATCTAAAAATAAATCCTATTTTGGGTTTCAGAAGCAGCCGCATGACTAAAATGAGCCCTTCAGTTTCATTCATGTTTGCTGTCTATTAATCTGTTCTCCTCACCCTCAGCAGGGTATGACTCAGGGTTTCGGCATTGTCTTCCTCCTCAAACTATCTGTGTTTTGACTTTAAATTCTGCTGTCTGACGCAAAGCAGTGCTGAAATCATGACAGTTTGATCCAGCCAGTTCCCAGGAGACTCTTGATCTTTACTGGCTGGTAAATGTAGCGCTCAGAACAGCCATGCAGAGCAGATACTGATATTTTTACACCAAATGTTGGTAAGCAGATGTCACAGGCTTGTGAAAAGCCTTGAAACTCCATGGAAGAAAATATGTGAGTATGTGTATGTGGGAGGCCTGGAGATAAAAATAATTCAGTGGTTATATGAGAAGACATATATTCCCAAATCCGTTGGTGTTTTGCTATTCCTGTGCATTGTACTCAAACTGGAGGCTGCACTGGAACAAGTGTATCAGTAAACTCTTGCCCTGTTGATTCATCTGTTGCATTTGTGGCTCCTTCCAGCACAGGCTTCTCTGGCCATGGCTGAGCTGCTAGATCCCATTCCCCTGCCCTGAGCAGGAGGTCTCTGCTTTTGCATGGATCCTGATTATCTCAAGGTTGAGGTACCATCACTTACACAGTAAGTATAGGTCACTGGGCAGGAAGGTAGGAGCAGTGAGGCAGCAGGGCTGGGCTCCTCCCGCGGTCACTGGAGAAAAGAGAGGCACCTGAGAGGTGACAAAGCCCTGGGGAAGGACTCTAAGCAGGCACAGCACAGCTGAGCCTCAGGCTGAGCTGGGGTAGGCACAGAGTGGTGATTCCTGTGTCTCAGGAGTGGCATCCAAACCTTGTCTAAGGCTCTTCTTCCTGGTTATTTGTTTTATAACCAGGCAGCCTGAAATCCTGAACACGTAAATGTCAGAATTTGGGATTTTTTGTTTTTCCTTAGCACAACCTGTTCTTGAAATGTCCCTTCAGGGAGGTGTGTCAGTCAGGCTGGTATTAAACCTACTTAATCTCATTGCAGCGTGGACTAAAGCCCAGTGATCTACAGCCAGTGGATGCTTGACTTGACACCTCTGCTTTTAAAGGACTGCGGTTACAAACTGCAAAGCCCTTACTTTCTTTACAATGCTGTATTTATACCTCCCCTTATAGGTTTGGTAATGAAATTTGAGCCATTTATTATGCACTAAATTTAAGGAGACCAAAAATATTTGCATACAAATACAATTGATCTTTCAAGCATGCAAAATGAGCAGAACATAACAAGTCTGATGTGGGACACAAGCAGTTTTTTCAAGTATTTTAAAATTAAAATAATTTAAAAGAATCTATATCTCTGATGGCAGATGAGCTTTTCTGAGGAAACAAACCTTCTCATTATATACAGACTAAATGCAGATATTCGAGTCAGATATGGACTGAATTTTAAATGTAACAATGGCACTTATTCTTCAGGAAATGCCATGTCTGTAATGAATTGTAAATTATTTTTAGTTGCTACTGGAAACAGAGAAAGGGGGGAAAATAATCAATATTGACACAACCCTGCTTTATTTTTAAGCAGTGCTGATCTTTGGTGACACCAATTACAGGAGGAGAGAGCTAGAGCTGAAGTGAAGTGCACAAACTGCAAACTATTTTGGTGTTCAGAAAAGGGCCACAGCAGCCAAACAAATGTGTTGCCTGTTCATTGCTGCTGGGATGGTCATACCATCGTAACATCCTCTCCTTTGAGCTGGGCAGGTGTGGTGGGAGGCTGCAGTCCATGGATAGTTGTCATTCTGGCTACTGTCACACAGCTGGTGCTGGTGTTGTCCTAGGGCCTGGCCACAAGGACAGTGACACTAAGGCCCATGCCAGACCTTGCTTCCTTTTGAAGACAAGTTGCTTGACTTTTCTTTCTCTATTAACTTTAGGGATGATGATTTTCTAGCTGAGTATGACACAACAGCATGAACTGGAGTCCTCTTGCCTCTGCTGCAGTGAAGTTCCCCCTTACCCCTCACTCCATATCTTTTTTCTTCCATGAAATGAAATAAAAACTCTTTAAAATAAAGTGCAGGGTTGATTGATGAACTTTTATCTTCTCACGATGCATGACTAAGTAAGCATGTGACAATGCAAGCTCTTCAGAGAAATCACTGCATATATAGCTGGTCTGTTCCCAGGATCCACAAAAGGTTGCAACATAGTCAAAATACACCCAGAAAAATGAGATCACCAAGCTGCTTTACTAAGGAAGTGGAAATTGAGCTAGTTCTAATGCAATTTCCTAAAATTCAGAGATGCTTGTGACGTGATCTTACTCTTGTATAAAATGCCATGGAACTTCTGATGACAGAATAGATCAAATTTTCTGTTGCATGAGTCATTCTGAGGAAATGAATGCCATACATTTAATATGACCAAAAAAAGTGCATTCAGTAAGTCCCTCCTTATAGGGCTACAGTATTTGGATGCAATCAATCATAACTACAATGTCCAGGCAACACTTTTTGATACGGAGTAAAATTAACAGATGAATTGTAGATAGCCTTGGGAAACTTTTATCCACTGAACCCAGAATAGCCACAGCAGAGACCTAAGTCAAGTGTCTGCCTGGCTTTACATGCTGTAAATCTAAGGTGAGTTGTTAAGGAGAATGGAGTCTTGCCAATGTGGCAATTAATCTGGGTTGTCTGGAATATGCACTAATGTTGAAGAGCAGGGATAGATGGATGGAGTGCAGCAAGAGGATTTCATGGGAAAGAATTTGCTAGATGTGTTAGGCGTTTGATGGCAGAATGTACAAGAGTCTGTTGGAAACATCTGCAGTAGCACAAGATAATTCCTGAAAATTTGAATTGGGTAATTTTCTTCTGGGTGTTTTTGTTATTATTTGTTTATTTTGATTACATTGAGTATTTTCTCCATGGACAGAGGTGTATTTGTGATAACAATGACTGCAGCCCCGTGTTTTGTGGGTATTCAGAGCCTTGCTGAAGGGGTTGTGATGTACAGCAGTATAGTTCCCAACTGCTCAGGAGGTACTTGGACCTTGCTTTCTTCTTTACACAGCAGATGCCTTTCTGTTTCCTTTCTTTAGAGTGCTGTCATGGGCCCTAATGCAACATTTTTTTTGACTCTTTACTTCCTGGGTCTGGTGATGAAAGTGAACACGTTGGGTAGTATCGGGGCCTGAATAAAGCTGCTACTGAAGAGTTTCAGCAGAAAAACTGATACTGTATTTTACTCATAAAGCTACATGAGGTGAAACAAGACCTCTATTTCCAGATCTCCATGTCAACTACAGCAAAATGCAGCCAGGATGGTCTTTTTGTCTGTGTTCATGGATACAATTATTTCTGCCTTACTGTTCTTACAACAATTTAATTTTGCAACATTTATTGGTTTGGAAGGTACATTCATCCTCTTTTTTTTGCATTTTGTGCTGTAAAAGGTCAAAATTGTCAGGAAAGATTTATTTTTGGATAAAAGGAATTCTTACCTAAAAGCCAAAGTAAAACAACCTTTCTGGAATGGAAAGGAAGCAGTAAACTAAAACCCAGAGCATCAGCTGAAGCAACGTGTTAAATCTCATCCCTTGTGATTTATGGCGTGGTGGTATTTACTCACCCTTGTGATCCAGGCATGCAAACGCTGCCTGTTTTGCCCTTGGAGTGCTGAGAATGGAGTTAAAACTGAGAGGGCATCTCCAGCAGTGGCTGGCAGTGCTGCCACAGGTGGGTAGCCCCTCTCTGGCTCCATCCCCATCCAGGGGAGTGCCAGCCGGGCCCCAGTCCCATGCCACACCCACTGGCAGAGGCAGAGCCCTGCAGGAATTTATGGGGGGGGGTTGCTTTCCACCTCCTGAGGGGAGAACTTTCTACATTATCTTTCCCTGTCATGCTTTGGTTTTTCCATCTATTTCAGGCACACAATGGAGAGGTGTCATTCCCCCCTCAGCTGTCTCTCCCAGGAGCCACGTCTCTAGTTGGTCCAGAGCTCCTGGGCTTCCCACGCCTGATAATGAGGCAATGAATTGTCCCTGCCCTGTGACAAAGCCAGATCTGTGCTGCGATGTGCTACAATGGCTCAGCCAGTGAACTAACAGAAATAAGGAAACCCCCCGCTGGCCATAGCTGTTGAAAGGCTGTTTTCTGCCGAGACAAGGGCACAGCCAGCCACACACACATGCACACACACTCATACTGAGCCTTGTGCACAGGTTCTTCCTTGCAGCTGGGCTCACACCCACCTCCAGCCCTTATATGTCCCCAGTTTTATTTGTGCCCCAGAGCCCCAGGCATGTGTCCCTGCTGCTGGCTTGGCCAGCACCGACCCCCAGAGGTGTGGGTCGGCTTCACACATCACCCGAGATTCATCCACCCACCCGAGGTGTGGATCGGGTTCATTCATCCACCCGAGGTGAGGGTCACCTTCACCCACCATCCGAGGTGTTGGTCAGCTTCATCCAACCCCTCGAGGGTTTCATCCACCCACCCAAGGTGGGGGTCATCTTCATCCACTCCCCGAGGTGTAGGTCGGGTTCATCAAGTCCCCTCTCCCAGTCTTAGGGAGCTGAGAAGCAGCTGGCACAGACTGTACTATGTCTGCCTTTTCTTTTTTCATTTTTAATCCTTTTATTCTTTTATTCCCTTTCCCCCTTCTTTTTTTTTTTCTTTTCCTTCCCTTTTCTCTTCTTGTCTTTTTTATGTTTGTGTTTTTTACTTGGGGGGGGGTGTGTGTGTGTCCCCCGCCCGCCTTTTTTCCCTTTTCTCCCTTTTTTCCGCTCCCGGTTTGACTTGCCCCGGTGGCTGCTCACGCTCTGNCTCTGCGGCGGGTGGGGGTCCCTCCCCGGGAGGGTCCCGGGGTCCCGCCGAGGCTCCGCCGCCCGGGCGGGGCGGGGCCGTGACGTGCCGCTGCCAGGGCGGTATAAGCGGCCGCTGTCCCGGTGCTGAAGGGCTCGGGAGCAGCGGGAGCGGCAGGTAGGGGCTGCGCGGAGCGGGGGTCGGGGAGTCCTGGTCCGTCATCCCTCGGCTGCTCCGGGGAGCTCGGGCGGCACCGGCGGGGAACCGTCACACAGCGAGCGCGGTGGGGCTGGGGCTTGCGGTGACACAAATCCCTCTAAATGTAGCCCTATCACTATATATATTTTTATATACATATATATATATGTATATTCCCAGCGTCGTTCGCGGCTGAAGATGGGAATCAGAGCGCTCCCGTTAGCGATTGCGTTCAGCCGTGCCGGGTCGCCGACATGGCACTCCGGGCACTCGGGGTATGGGCGGAGAGGTTCCCTCGGATGCAAACACCTCCCAATCCTTGTGCAAAGAGCCGTTGTATTCGCGCAGAACTGCTGGGGATTGGGGTTTTACCCTTCTGCTCACCTCGTTGTTGTTTTGTTCATGTTTTCAGTCCCTTACACAGGGTGGAGGGTTAGAGATGCTTTTAAACGAGGCAAATTTCTTGCAGTCGTGTTACTTATGGGGGGAAAAAAAAGAAAAAATAGAGGAAGAGAGTGTGATATATTTATTTGTCTTATGGAAAACTGCTGTTAGATTTCGCCTCAGACTCTCAGGGCAGGGACACCTAGGAAAACCAACGAGTTTTCAGAGCAAATCCTCACTGGAAATATTACGATCACATCAGAGACAACGGCTGAAAAGATCAAGAGAGAAAATTACTGCTGCCATGGAAACATCCCAAAAGGAGATTATTTTTTTTGTCTGTTTTCTAGGGAACTTTGGTCAGTGTACATAAGCTTTGTACATTTTAAATTGTGACCNGTGGCTGCTCACGCTCTGCGGCGGGTGGGGGTCCCTCCCCGGGAGGGTCCCGGGGTCCCGCCGAGGCTCCGCCGCCCGGGCGGGGCGGGGCCGTGACGTGCCGCTGCCAGGGCGGTATAAGCGGCCGCTGTCCCGGTGCTGAAGGGCTCGGGAGCAGCGGGAGCGGCAGGTAGGGGCTGCGCGGAGCGGGGGGCGGGGGGGCCTGGGCCGGCATCCCNGGGGGTCGGGGAGTCCTGGTCCGTCATCCCTCGGCTGCTCCGGGGAGCTCGGGCGGCACCGGCGGGGAACCGTCACACAGCGAGCGCGGGGGGGCTGGGGCTTGCGGGGACACAAATCCCTCTAAATGTAGCCCTATCACTATATATATTTTTATATACATATATATGTATATTCCCAGCGTCGTTCGCGGCTGAAGATGGGAATCAGAGCGCTCCCGTTAGCGATTGCGTTCAGCCGTGCCGGGTCGCCGACATGGCACTCCGGGCACTCGGGGTATGGGCGGAGAGGTTCCCTCGGATGCAAACACCTCCCAATCCTTGTGCAAAGAGCCGTTGTATTCGCGCAGAACTGCTGGGGATTGGGGTTTTACCCTTCTGCTCACCTCGTTGTTGTTTTGTTCATGTTTTCAGTCCCTTACACAGGGTGGAGGGTTAGAGATGCTTTTAAACGAGGCAAATTTCTTGCAGTCGTGTTACTTATGGGGGGAAAAAAAAGAAAAAATAGAGGAAGAGAGTGTGATATATTTATTTGTCTTATGGAAAACTGCTGTTAGATTTCGCCTCAGACTCTCAGGGCAGGGACACCTAGGAAAACCAACGAGTTTTCAGAGCAAATCCTCACTGGAAATATTACGATCACATCAGAGACAACGGCTGAAAAGATCAAGAGAGAAAATTACTGCTGCCATGGAAACATCCCAAAAGGAGATTATTTTTTTTGTCTGTTTTCTAGGGAACTTTGGTCAGTGTACATAAGCTTTGTACATTTTAAATTGTGACCGTGATTGCCTCATTTTATAAAGAGGAACTTCTTCATCTTCATTTCTTAGCTAAAACATGTTTCTAGGTGCTAATAGAGGAGAAAATATTCTCTCATTCTATACTCGCTTTGCAATTAGCTGTCTGGAGAGAAAAGATGCTATTTTAGCATATTGTCCTTTGAGAGGCCCAGAAGAGAATGTTTACTATATATCCTAAAGATAGTTTAAAATGTCTTCTCTTACAAAAAAAAAAAAAATTTAAAACCTGAAAGACTGGGGAGGAGTACTCTTACCTTAGAGTTATATTTAATGGCCAAAATTATGACCAGGACTCAAAGCTTTTAAAAGAAATCTTCCCCAATTCTATTTAACAAGGGTTTCAAATGTAATCTACCAAAAAATTGGAAATGAAAATTAACCTAGAGGCAAATGCATACAAAATAGCTACAGAGGAGTCAATGACCTGTTATTCCTGCAAAGGAAATATCCTTGTGGAACACTAAACTAAGCTTCGCCTGGCGGCACATATTTCGGGTGGGATGCTGGTAGTTCTTGCAAAGGCTGTAACAATCCAAATTGTGTGCAGGAGAGGAGAATGAGTTCCTAGTCTTTGAGTGGGAGGTGCTTGGTAAATGATTATGGACTGAATCTCCCTTCCCCCACCCCTCGGAAAGGACGAGGTTTTTATGTGCTTATCAAACTAACTCTGTGAATAAACCAAGTCTTAGTTTCATTTATTTGCTAGAGAAAGTAGCAAATTGCCTTTTTTTTTTTTTTTTTTTCATGGAAATAGACATTTATGCACAGGGCTCATGTCTTTTCTGTGACAGAAGATGAAGTGATGTGTTGACTTTGTTTCAGGGCAAATTCAGATGTGGAGGGTGGGACGTTCTAATCAACCCTTGAACTAATCCTTCCAGAAATCAATGCTAAAATGTATCCAAGCTTGAAGTCAGATATGTTTGGGGGAATTGTTTACTAGTGTACCCTGTTAGCTTGCCCAGGAATACTGAGGGGAAGAAAAGCAGCTCTGAAGTGATAGTGTTTTAATTATTTAGTTAAGTCACATTATGTTAAGAACACAAACTGAGTGGAAAAATCTACAAGTGAGCTGAAATGATCATATTAATGCTCACTTTCTACTTCCAGCAGTGGGTGAATAGTAGTATGTATAGCTCATTCAATCTGTAATGAACCACTGGTGTCTCAACAGGATGCTTTTACCAAGCCAAAAGACAAAAGAACCAAAATAGGTCAATTAGTCAAAGCAGTTTCTATCTTTATAATTCCTCTCTCATTATTGTACTTTATTTGTTAATGTAACTGGATCAGAAAAAAAGTCCAACCTGTCTCATGATCAAGAGTATCAGTGCTGAGCATCTCCCAGGAAATAACTGATTGCAGTTTTTCCTCTGTGCTGCGTGGAGGGTGCCTAGCTCCCTGCAAGGCTGGGCTTGTACAGCTCTATCCTCATACACAGCAGTGCTGTAATCATCTTATTTCAGTCGGAGGCATATTTATCCCAATTCTGCTCCAGAGTTTTTTGTTGACTGGCGTAAGCTGGGCAGACATGGGTTTCTACTGATCTATTATAACTGAATTTGCCAGTGGTCATGTTTCTGCCTGTCCTGGGACCTGATTCAATTTCTGCTGAGGTGAATGAATGAGCGAATGAATGAAATCACCAATCAGAAGCTACCTACTTGAGCTCATTTCCAAGAGGGGTTTTAAAGGATTCAGTAGAATTATATTGTACCTTTAGGATAAATTATACTCATATAGAGGATCATTGCCTATAGGAAAATGACTCATAGAGTCATTAACTAAAATTCACCTGTAATACAAATAAAGGGTTTTTTAAAAATGAAATAGCAAAACAGGAAGTAATAACACTATCAGTAATGGCAGAAATAAACTTGCAAATAACTTTATATGCCATGTTCTCAATTTCATTACATTAATTTTATTGCAGTCTAGCACCATTCAGCAGTATTATTCTGGCATGAAATTAGATGCATTGTAGAGCAGTCTCACAAAATAATTGTCTGCAGTTTTAATATTTTGAGCAGCATTTAAATATATGTATACACTGATTTTACCACTTAAGAACTTCAGTTTCGTACTCAGAATTACATCTAGATTCCTTTATGGACATTTCATGAGCTATATAGGATTGGTATTTTGTACTTTTGGGCTGCCATCGGAAAATTAATATTCATAAAATACATAGAGCACAGAGATAAGAAATTTCTAGCATAGCTCGGTTTCCTATGTCTGTCTGCATGTGTTAACCACTTATTTTTTTCTCTTTCTTCTTTATTTAAAGGAAGTACTTTAAATATGGCAGAAATTAAAACTTTACAGTCTGGAGCAGCCTGTGCTCTCACCTTCTTCTTTGTCCTAATCTGCTGGGTTGATGCAGCTTCCTTCCAGCAGCATCAGCTGCTTCAGAAAGATCCAGACTATGTAATGAAAAACTTACAAAGGCTCCCAAATCCTGATATGATCAAAGCATTGGAATACATAGAAGATCTTCGCAAGCAAACTAACAAGGGAGAAAGCAGCCCTGATTACAACTCTTATCAAAGTGTCCCATATCTCCTGCAACAGAAAGAAAGCAAGGATCAGATTCACCTACCAGACAGTGTAAGGGATTCTTTGACTGAAGATGAGTCCCAATGGGTTAAGGTAATGTTGGAAGCCTTGCGGCAAGCTGAGAAAGAGTCAAAAGTGGGTCCAAAGGAGAATAAACCTTACGGTCTGAGTTCAGATAACAACTTTCCAGCTGGAGTAGCTGATGATTACGAGGCTTACAAGTGGCCTGAGAGATGGCAGAAGTATCTCAAAATGCCACTTGGGCACTATGAAGACAGTTCAAGAGACAGTCCTTTCAAGCGTACTAATGAAATCGTGGAAGAACAATACACCCCCCAAAGCCTTGCTACGCTGGAGTCTGTGTTTCAGGAGTTGGGGAAGATGGCGGGACCTAGTAACCACAAGAAAGAAAGGCTTGATGAGGACCAAAAATTATATACAGATGATGAAGATGATGTATATAAAGTGAATAACATTGCCTATGAAGATGTGGTTGGAGGAGAAGATTGGAATCCCATAGAAGAAAAAGTGGAAAGCCAAACCCAGGAAGAGATAAAAGATAGCAAGGAGGAAATTGATAAACATGAAGAGGAGATTGATGACGAAATGAAAAGATCTGGGAAACTCAGCTTCCTGGAGGATGAAATAAGAAGAGACAATAAAGATCAAATGTCAGAAGATGTTTCAAAACTAATGAATTATTATCTTAAGAAGCTGATGGGTAGTGCTGGGAACAGGAAATTAAGGACTGGAGGAGAATTTGAAGAAAAAAGAGCTTTAACACTTTTGGATAAACAACTTGATCCTCAGTCTATAGCTCAGCTGATAGAAATCTCAAGGAATTTACAAATTCCTCCTGAGGATTTAATAGACATGTTGAAAGCTGGAGAAAAAAAGCAGCTTCAGAGTGAAAGGTTGGAAGCTGAGCAGGAAGTAGAATTCCCAGAAGACCTTGATGAGATAGCTGAAACCAATCTAGGACAGAGTGATATATTTAAAAATAATGTAAACTCAAAAAACGGGTACATGAAGCAGCCTCTTATTCCAGAAAATCTTCCTGAAGACCTCAATATTGAAGATATTGTCAGTCTTCTGGGAAATGACAATTTAGCTAATCAGAATCCCTCCTACTTACTAAATCGTCTTAATCAAGAAAATGATTTGCCAAGACTATCTTACATTCCCAAAAGATTGAAAGGGCATCTGCTTCCTAAAGCTGCCTGGATGAATGATTTGGAAAGGCGACAAATGGAGTATGAGAAACTGAACGAGAAGGATGAAGAACTGGCTGATTACTTGGCAAAGGTGTTGGCGAAATATCCCGAAGTAATCAATACAAACCAGATGAAACGAGTCCCAGCTCCAGCTTCTGAAAGCAACCTGCAGGAAGACGAGCATCTGGAGCAGACCATCAGAGAACACCTAAATCAGCTGGGACCACAGGAGGCTACGAAGTTGGCTTCACTCAGTAAAAGGCTTTCCATGGCTGGGGAAGCTGATGACACACAGAACAGGCAGTATCTGGATGAGGATATGCTAGCAAAAGTGCTAGAGTATCTAAAACAGGAGAAATCAGAGCTTGACAGAGATCACATTACTAAGCGAGCGATGGAAAACATGTAATTGTTACCCAAACACTATTTCTCTTCAATGTGTTGACTTCTATCCCAATTCAGTTGTGATTTATTCCTGCTTTCCCACTAAACAACCTATGGTAGACTATTTACCATTGAACAGTTGCATATCCTTCTCAGAGCTGTTATATTGTTTATTGATATATGTTATAAATTATGGGGCAAAAACCAAATTGCTTCAAGTGTTTTAAGAAAAAAAATTAATGATATCAAGCAAAAGTATAATATGTAAACAAATTACCTTTGCATTGTTAATAAAACATGATAAATGAAGAGTGACAATTATAATTTGAAACTTTTAAGACTAATTGGATTATTTTGTTACTGTCTGTAGTGTTTTTGTGGAGTATCAAATAAAAAAATAAAGCATTATATATATAGTTTTATTTACAAGGCTTTTTCTATTAAGTGTTTTATTGTTGATGAATAAATTATTTCTGGACAATAGATTGTGTTTCTTTGTGACAGTTGATAAAATCATACTAATTGGAAACACATTTTTATTTCTACAGATGACTCTTCTGAAATATATTATTTTTCCCATAGAATAACTTGGTAGCATAAACTTCTGGTTTTCTGGTCTGTAAGAACACCAATTGGCATTGTCCTTAAGGGTAGTGGGTACTTGAAGAGCTTGTTGAAGTCAACCAGGGCAGTAACTGCATTACCTGGAACTGAAAATTGGCCCCACATAGTTAATAAAGTAATCTCTTGGCTGCAGAAAGAAGCCAAGTTATCTGTTGAGCTAAAATAGACTCTATGATTAAACTCTTAAAAATATGAAATTGAACCTTCATGTGTGAGTAACAGCAGCTCTGGGGGGCTCTGGTGAAGCAGCTGGGAAGTTCTGCAGATGGGTTCCTCACTACCTCTCTTTGTGGGAAAGAACTTCTTGGAAACATCATGGGTTTGTTTGATAAACATATAGTTTCCCATTTCATGAAAT
The DNA here is from genome assembly GCA_013390025.1 of Pitta sordida. Classification (NCBI taxonomy): domain Eukaryota; kingdom Metazoa; phylum Chordata; class Aves; order Passeriformes; family Pittidae; genus Pitta; species Pitta sordida. The sequence continues at coordinate 425,977 of WEKX01009913.1, read as the reverse complement.
TACTAGTAATGTATGCATAAGTACACAGACAACTTTATTATTCAGTACATTACTCTGGATACTTGAAATGTCTCTTGAGCTCCTTTTATGGCCTGCAGTAAATGGTCTGGAAAGGTTCACAGGTCGTTCCAAGTTGGAAGGGGCCTGCAAGGATCATCTAACCCAACTCCCAAACGAGCGCCCACCCAGGGATCGAACCCACAACCCTGGAGCCACTGGCAAANCTGATAGTGATTCATGGGATTGTTATGTCCAAAGTGAAGAACCCAGCACTTGGACTTGTTAAATCTCATATTATTGGAATTTGCCCATTTCTCCAGCTTGTCAAGGTCCCTCTGAAGGGCCCCTCTACCCTCTGCAGTTCAACACTTGCCCCCAGCTTGGTATCATCTGCAAAATTGCTGATGATGGACTCAATTCCCTTGTCCATATCATCAATAAAGATATTGAACAGTGCCGGTCCAAGCACTGATCCCTGTGGGACTCTACTAGTGACCTGCAACCAGCTGGATGTTCTGGCCCTTTTGTAGAAGGAAATGTGCTTGTGTAACTCTGTGAGTCAGACATGGTTGTCACTAGGGCAGCCCATTTCCAGGATTATAGTTTGAAAGTGGTTTTCCCTGTGGTATTCTTCAACAGCTCATCTCTGCTAAGTGAGTGGGGATGATTTTTGGCAAGGCAATGTCTAATCAAGCAAAATACAAAGGCTGCAGAAATAAAACTTTGTCTTTAGTATCACCATTACCCTGAGCAATTGCAGCTGATAGGAGCTCAGTTAGAGCTGTTGCTCAGGGTCACACCAAAATCCTTCAGTTTGCTGTTACTTGGATGTGTCAAAACATTAAATATTAAATTGAAAAAATACCAGAGTTAATTTCACATCTGTTTTTGAAGAAAGACAAACCTGCTGTCTTTTCCTTGCTCTTTGAGCAACCTGGAACTTTCCTTGAACTTTGATCAACCTGTCCTAGTGGAAGGTGTTCTTGCCCATGGCAGCGGAGTTGAAATGAGATGTTCAAGGTCCCTTCCAACCCCAAATATTCTGTGATTCTACCTCTTTAGCTGGTCTCAATTTTTTCAAAAGAATGATTCTGTTGTAGGGGCAGAGGTCCACATATCACTTTCCAGCCATTGCTCCTTGAACACAAACCAGACAATAATGTATCTAATTCTCAAGGTGTGTGTAGGACCTGGAAGAGGTTTTCCATATGGTGATAGTTTTAAGTTCCTTAATTTCATCCCACTCCTGCCATAGCCTGGAGCACTCGCTTCCTGACCAAAGCCCTGGAGAGCTGCCTCCAGGCTCTTATTCAGGGACAGCTTAATGAAAATTGTGGCCATCAGAATGATTTTGGATCTAAGGAACCAGCAGTACAAACCTATTCATAAAAGGACAGATTCTGTCAGACACTGTGTCAAAGAGGAAATAAGCTTTGGAAAATCCAAATCTTGAAATTAGTTACTACATTACTTCTTAGAAGACCACCTCCCTCACAGTGTGTGCAAGCCATTAGGGACTGTGTTGTTTGCGTTCATAAACAAGAAAAAAGGTATTGTGTTTGAAATAACAGAATTACACATTGTATCATAGAACTACATGGAAGATTCAAGCTGATTTCAAGCTAAAAAGTGACATCAATACCCTTTCCTCTTCACACCACAGAAAGTAGACAACTAGTCTCCCTATGAGGTACTTTATTTCTAACAAACTCATTTCCAACTCCATGTCGCAATTAAACAGAATGAGCAAATATTAAATAGGCAGCACCCTCTTGGTAGCTGTAGCTGCCTCTTGCTATGCAACCAAAGCTCCCACAGAAGAGCAAATAGTTATACCTGAATATGCAAGACTGCATTATCCAAATGTACATCCTATCATGAGATCTGCTCCATTAAACCACTCCAGGGCAGCCCCCTGCAGAGAGGCTGTGTAGAGCTTAATTGTTCTTAATAGCCATGGACACTTCTGCTTTCATTTGTCTGTGGTTTATGTTTTCCATATGAGTGTAGCGGGACAAACAGTCATGTTGTTAATAATGCACACAGAATGCAGAATCCATAACAGATACACTATTGAGCTTATTATTATAATTATATACAAAATAAAGTGACTGCCCTGCAATTGGCAAAGTAAGAAGCAGATTTTTAATTCCCCTTTTGTGCTATGATTTGACAGCATCCCAGATGCAGTTGGTTTGTACTCTCTATCAATTTCTTTTGTTCAGAAAAAAAAATGTTTCTGCTCTCATCTTCCTCTTAAAACTTGCACTAAGCTTCATTGTGTTCTCATATTTAAGGTTCTTCTCAAAGCAAATTGAACACAAATTCTGCATTTGGTCTGAGTATAACAAGCTACTGAACACCTTCCTCAAGGCTTGAAGTAATTCTTTGCACATATGGTAGAATTCATTGCATTGGTACCCATAAGAGTTAATATCTTTTTGATTTTCCATTAATTCATATGCTACTGCAAGTGTTTTGTTTACATCTACGTCTTGATAGCTCCATTATTTTGTCAGCTGGAGCTCTTAAATGAGAACACTTGTTGATTCAAAAATTAATGTAAGCAAATTACCTCGTCTGGAGAAATGAGATTGTTGAAATTATTTTCTTCTAAAAGGGTATTTCCACATGGCAGTGGAAAGGGTTTGAGTTGCATGTAATATGACAGTTGTTAGCATTTCCCAAAGCACTTTACAAGACACCTCGTTTTGCAGGATAAGTGACATAAGCCATCTATTATTTTCTTAAGATCCCAAAGGCAGAGCCAAGGCTGGAGCACAGATGCCCTGGGTTTTGCTTTGTCTCACAGCTTTATTCTCCCATTCCTGCTGTTGCTAACTAATGAGAAGACTTGTGATTCAAACCTGGCTCTCCAGACACACCTTATCCAGCCCAATCTTCGTGTCAAACATGGCATTGTAGGAGTGGAGGAGTTCTGTGGACAAGTGATGTGCAGCGAGAACTGCTGTGTGGTGGTGCTCCCTGGAGCATCCCATGTCTTCCCCCCAAGATGCACAACACCAAGCAGTGGCTATTTACTACATGATGCATAAATCTATGCAGACACAGCTGGATGCCAGCTGCACTTTGAATTTCTTCAGCTACCCAAGTACCTCCAGAGAGGTTAATCTGAGCTGCAGGAACTCCACTTAGCAGCAGCAGGCAGGTGCAGAGCCTCTAGTGCATAAAGTGGAAAGGAGAAGCCCTGAATCAGAGCTGATTAGTTGAAGAGCCACGTTATTCCTGACTTTTGGATCATTCAAAAACATTTGAGATCATTAATAATTCATTTGCAGATGTAGCAGAGCTCTAAATGTGGCTGATTAAATGCATTTGACGTTTCTCTTGAGAGAGGCTGTTATTCCAGGAAACCACTTGGTATCTGCAAATGTCTTGGAATTAATGTACTCAAAATTACAGGTTCACTCACAATGTTCTCCCTTGCAAAGAAAGGAAAGTGACCTCTGATTCCAAATGTAATGTACCCTGGTGAATAACTACAGCACAATTATTTTAAGTTCCCCTCAGCCATTCAGCAGATCTACTATGTAATGATGTGGTCCAATGCAGAGAGCTCTGCCTTTCTCTGCTAGGATAAAAACCTGCAGACCATGAGCCAGGCAGGTCCTACACATCTGGGGAAGGAGAACTTAAAATGTGGTTGTTTGGCCATTCTCCAGCTCCTACAATTGCTTCTCTGTGATATGCTTCCCAAAAATTTTCCTGTGCCCCATGTGTTTCCTGGCAGAGAAACCAACCTCTCAAGGAGTGCCTTGGACCTCTGGGTCAGATGTGCAGGAGACAAGACAGGATTCAGGAGAAATAATGAGCTTTATACCATCTCAATGTCTCCCTGATTATGTCAGCAAATCTGAGTCCACTGGATTATTTTGGCTTCATGCATAAGTTACAGTAAATCTCTTCTGGTGTAGCTGTGGGGTGTTCCATTTAAATGTTTAATGGGAACTAAACATTTATGCAAACGTGAGCACGTATTATTCAAGTGGGTCACCCACATCAGGGCAGTTTTTCTACTGATCTGCTTACTGCAGTCACCACCACAAGGGCGTCTCATCTACTGGAGACAGTGGGATCCTTCCCTGACAGAACTTTGCTTATGATCACCTTGGTAAAGCTCATGCCAACATACAGAAAGGAGGGAACTGCATCTGTCCATTGAGATCTCCAGGTAAAACATATGGTCCTTCTTTATTGTCTATTAAAACCCTTTACAAAACCATATTTCCTTTAACTGGGTCTTTTTTCCTAGTTCAAATTTTAGATTTCATTTCACACCGTAAATCTTGACCCTGAACACAAAACGAAACTTCCCATCCCCACTTTCCTCTCTCCTCTTTTACCTAAGAGAAGGTGTGAGACTATTTAAATAAGATGCAATATGTATGTAATTTCTGCAAGGAACATATTTTCTACCATGGCTTCATGTTTTGTCACCTGCTAATAAATATCATAGCAGCACAACAAACCACTTAGACACTACCAGCACTTGTACTCCTGTATTAGGCATGTAAGAGCCAGGCCAGGAACAGCATGTACAGACACTGAAAAAGATAATAATAAAGAGAAACCCTTAAAAGGGATAACCCCAAAATTCATTGCTTGTTATTTATGTAGCATAATCACAGGAGATGTGTTAAATCTCTGCTAGTAAGTTTGGGGATGTAAATGTAATCTGTCAAGAAAACTGTTTTCTGCAAAGTTAAATTTACTCAGATATAACAAACTATCAATTCATTTTTTTCTTACAAACACAAATACAACAACATGGAAACTTTGTGCTAGTGACTAGTACCCTGAAAGAAGTTAAGAAAAGCATCAAATAGGAACATTTTATTCTGTATGTAAGTCTGAAACTACACCATATTCCACTAGTTAATTTAGACAAGAGAAATGATACTGTGCTAACTCATCTTACCCGTGGCCCTGGACTTTGCTTGCCTAGAAGCAAGAGCTACTTTCCTACTTGCTATGAAAATACTTTGTTCTATTTTATGCTCTTTCTCCTTTGCTCTTTTTAGAGTCAACACACTGTGCTTTGCTGATGCTGCACAGGAGTTGAAAGCTATTGTTGGTTTCCCCTTTTGGCAACAGCTTTTACATCAGTCTTATTTATATCTGGTACAGTGCAGGTGAATCTAACAACTTCACACAACTCTGTGTGATATGGTGCAATTTGTTTCCATACCAGTGAATTTTGTGATATCCCACATAATGAGGTGTATTTAAGCTGAAGCTCATTCCCAGCCCAGAGAAGATGCAGAGGGAGGAATCAGAAATCCATCCTCCATCACGGACAGACCAATGCTTTATCAACACTGCCTTGACAGCCCCATCTCCCCCACCCTAGTTGGGGAAAATCAGGGACTCTAATGTAAATACTTTGAGACACAGTGACCAATGTACAGTTAAAACATATAGTTTACTATGTAGTAAAACCACTTTGCATGGGGAGCCACGGAGACAGTTTGGTTTTCTTCAGTGTTGCTGTGGCCATGAAGTTCCTTTCAGGTTAGTGTGATATGCCTTCTGTGGAGCTGATCACTGCTTCAGGCATAGATGGCCACATCCGACTCCAAATCTCTTGGCCCCAAACTAAGACTTTATTTAGAGACCCCCTCAGCCCTCCCCACCTTCCAAACAGGCTGAAGTATCAACTCTGTAAACACAAAACTCTGTTCAGGCACAGGGATGAGAACAAAGGGGATATGAAGTCGTTTGGACATCAAAAATATGCTAAGAGAAATTGTGGCAGGCAGGTCAAATTCCTGAGGAACAATATTTTGAAAGCAACTTTCCAAGAAAATTCTGGAGTGAAATCAGTAAAATCAATACTATGCTCAAACACCTTTTACAATCCATCTGATCCTCAAGTAGGCAGCCAGAAAATCAGATTAGCTTTGTTTCATTAACCCTACTAAAGGCAACATTTACATTTTTACCTTAATGCTGGATGCTCACTGAAGTGCTCTCCAAAGCCAGGTGATGAATGAGACTGTGGAGGCCTCCCATCCCTGTCACTTGACTATTACCATGTGCCACAGAAAAGATAAATGGTAATTGGGAGCCTGGCCATGATGCAGACTGATGGAGCTGTCTGGGGAAAACAGGACTGGAGATCCCAGTCAAATCAGCATTCCCCTGAGCAACCTTGGCCTTTGGGAACCTTCTGTCTTTGAACTGACACCTTGGTGGTTACTTTCTTCTTCATTTGTTAATCAGGTTGTGCAGTTCTCTTTTCTTCGATTTACCATCCTCCTGATTTAGCTCAGTGCATGAGTCAGTAAGCCTGGCTTAATCATCTTCATCATAAATTCTGAGTCCATTTCACTGCTGATAGAGTTCTTGCTGACCAGCTCCTATAGCCAAAATATCCATAATGGAAAAAAAAGGTGGGACTACACCTTTGGCTTGTGGATATTTTTAAAAATTAACTCCTGCCCTACAGCACCTTTCCAAAGAAGCAGCCAAAAGCAGCAGCAGTAGACAGTTTCATAAATATAAAAAGGATGTGACCTTTTAAAAATACATACTTTATATATCAAACTGCAAAGATAAAATAGAATTTAGTTATCCTGTGTCAAGACCGTTGAGACATTTGCCTTTTTCCTAAGGAAACGACTTTGCCCTGTAGCTCACCTTTTATAGTGCACACTTTTCTGCCTGTGAAATTCATTATTCAGTACTCAATCTCCTTGATAGCCTAATGCTGATGTCCTTAGGAAATTACTTTTTTAATAGTCTTCTTGAAGAACATGTGTTTTGTGGCACCTGAAAATAGATGTACTGTAAATCTAGGCTAGATGCATATTTTACCTGTTGAGCTACACATTTCAGTAGATGTGGCTCTTTATGTGTGAAGATGGAAATAATTTAAAGTCATTTGCCTGACAAGATATGCTTATTTGTCCTCCTACATACCTTGTGAGTACAAAGTTGGATTTATAGCTTGCCCTTTTTACTTTACATCTTTCAAACCCCAAGGAATGAGGAATGCACTACTTTATTAAGTCTTGATGGGTGAGCACAAGAGTTGTAGTGGTGCACTCCCCTTATAGCAAACATGTTGGGATGTACAAAGCAGCAGCTGCTTTATTTCAGCTGTTGCTACAGACAGGAAAGAAGAGGTGGAAAGTGAGCAAGCAAGACCCTGCTTGACATTATTAGGTTAGAAGTAAGGTGTGGGGGATGTTTCCTGCCACCAGATCTGATTTGGGCAGCAGGAGTCTTCAGCTTGACTTTCTCACAAGTATGGGACCAGCCTCGGCTAATCAGTGTTTCTGCTACATATCCAAGTTTCTGGTATAAGAAACTTTAGCCAGGGGTGCTCCTAAAAATATATGACCTTTGGAATTGTGAAATAATTTGGCTGCCAAAATCTGGGCATCTACATTAAAACAGCTCGTGTTTCAAAGTTGTCGTGCCTCGGCAAAGCTAAGAAGACCTTGAAAACACTGGGTTTTGCTTTTCTTTATAGATAGACACATTGTGAAAGGTAACTTCTTGCAGCTCTGATGACTTCACTGAGTACAGAGGGTTTGACGATCTTGATAAATGATAGAGCCAAACTATCCCCTATAGCCAAACAATCCCCCCTATCTGTGTCTTTTTTGCATGTGTGACAACTGCATGAGCACCTAGCATCCCTGCTGAGCACCAGTCCCTGCCCAGGACAGCTCACCTCCTCCCTGTTACTCTAGCAAGCAGCAGGCAGTGGATTACTGCCAGGGCATGGGAACATGGCTGTGACAGGATCACCTTTCCTGACACAAGAGGAGACCCAAAGGAGAAAATGTCTGAAGTCTCTTTGAAGGCACAGATTCACAGGGGCACCCTAGGAACATGCCCACGTATCTACTTGAAACCCACTCACTGAGTGTTTATACACCTTTTGTAAATGGACAGGCCACAACTCTCCAGTCTCGTGTGGGCCCTGTGCCATTCCCACTGCAGCCTGCAGGAGCTGGGCTACCTTGGGACAAGATGCCTGCCTGGGATCTTGGCTGGGGAACATCATCCTTGGGTGCAGTGCAGGTGGGGAGCCCTCCTAGAGGAAAGGAGTTGCTTCCAGATGTGGGCAAAGCTCCCCCTGCCCTTCCCTGCCATGGACCACTGCCTTTGAGCAGGCCTGGAAAGGTTTCTTGCTTCATCAAACTGATCAGCTACATGCGTACTTATGCCTGGGGAACACAGAAGGTAGTGGCTGGGGCCACTTAAGGACAGATATGCTTATAGTCTATCCATGTTAAATTTTCTCCAACACTTATATGAACAAAAACATTAACAAACACCAAACGCTTCATTTCACACAACACAAATTTTTATACAGCTCTTGAAGTTGTTTTTAAAGCTCTTCTATAAAAATGAAGTACAAGCAGAAGATAAGAACCATCAGAACATAAAATGAATTATATTCTCTTCTGAAAACTCCCTTTCTGTTTTACTTCTGAGGGTTTTTTATTTTACAGGAGTCTACAGACTGCATTACTCAAATACGACTGTCATTTTTCAGTAAAAATTATATCTTGTTTCAAGAAAAGAAAATATCATCCTCCTCTTTTAACCTAGAAAGCAGAAAAGAGGATTGTCTTTCCAGTTTTTCTGTGGCTGGCAGCATCTGTAACAGGCTTTCTGCGTTCCTTCTCACGAGAGAGTTAGTGAAGAATTAAATATCGTATAAATGCGTTGAGACAGAACTACAGACCAATGCAAAATATTCTGCTTCAAAAAGGAAAGTACTGTGATTCCAGAAAATTCTGGCAGGTACTATTACTGATGACAGCATATAGCAGCTGTAGTTCTGTTCCTCAGGACTAGTCAGTTTCCTTTCTTCACCTCTAATTTGAAATTTGATACAATTTTCAACTTTGCAGTCCTGGGAGTGCAGTTAAACTGACTTTTAAGGCTAACTTCAAGAAAACAGTTCAATTTAGCAATAATTTACAGAGACCAGTTCTCTGCAGCATGTTTTTCTGCCCACTGCAAAAAGCACAGAGAAAAGGAAGCCAGACAGGGGCATTAGCCACCCCACATAATCCTCTTTAACACAAAAAGAAATTGAAAGCGGATATATTAAAGTGTGGATATATTAAAGTGTAGATATATTAGTAGCCAATTAACCACTTTAATGCAAAATATTCTGTATTTTATTTATAGGGGGGTTCTTCCTTGAACCTGGAATTGCTGTAGTTCTGATGCTAACACTGAGTCATGAGATAAATGAATCACAGAGTCAGGTTACTGCATCTGCAAAAAGTGTTCTTGAGTTTAACATGATGCTACAGCACTTTCAGATCTCTGTGTGTGTGTGCATGTATCAGTCAGATGAAGGGGCTTCCTGATGAAACATATCCTGTGTGCTCACAGAGGTGTGGGGCAGAGGGCTGTGCAGGAGGCACAGGCCCTCCTCGTGCATCCAGCCACACCTCTGGGTCCACCAAAAGGGAATGCATCCCTCTCCCCTTCTCTGCTCTTGTCAAAAGCCCCTTTAGGTGAGTTCACCCCGTCCTGGGCACTTCATCAGCTCCTCCCACTTCATTAAGGCCAGAGCTGAATGCCATCTCACTGGAGCAGGCAACACAGGAGTTTGATGGGGCAAATGCCTGTTACCAGAGGATCTCTGACCTGGGAGGCCTATCCACCTGTTCCTGCTCGGTCAGACTGGCCCAGTTACTGGTCACCATGTTCCTTGCCTGCCTTTAGAAGGCCAAGTCTGCAATGTAGCAAACATGATCCAGCAAAGAGGAAACAGGCTGTGTTATCTTTAAAGACAGGTAGCTGGAAGCTTTCCAGAAAGAGGTTTTTCCGCAACTGTTTTCTTTGCAACATCCAAGATGAAACCATACCCAGAGGGGCAGCTTTCTGCACCACCACAGAAGCTTTCACAGTCATGTTCCCCATGTCTCCCAGGAATGTAAGCTCTCCGTACCCTTGACTCGGGACCCCCAGCTGCTGTTCTCCCATTTCAGGATGAGCTTCTCATGCATCCTGCACTAGCCCCAACACCACCCCATCTGGCTCTGCTGGCAATTAGAAAATAGAATCTGAGAATCACTGGGCTGCTGTGAAGGATCCACGGCAGTCCAGAAGGGAAACAGATCCACTGCTGGTCAGCTTGAACAGACAGTGCTGCAGTCCAAGCTGCCAGCAGGAAATGTCTGAGAGACCACAGACTGAGTGAGAGATGATGCTGTGCAACATACACACAGGCAGAAACAGACTGATTGGCTCTTGTTCGAAGTCACACAGTCTCTAGGAGTGGAACTACTAAAAGTAACCACAACTATTCCAGCCAATTAGTTACCAAATGTTTCTGCGACATCTAAAGGAACTTCACAAGTCAGAGTACTTGCTGTTATTGGAAAAATATTTAACTTTCTTACATTCTGGTTTCATTATTTGCAGAACAGTAGCAGAGTCTATTATCACTTACCTAGCTGTGCTCTGCTAATAAATGCCTACAGAGAAGTTTATGGCAAAAACCGGATTGAAGTGAGTTCAGTGGGAGTCCACCATTGCCATCAGTATCTCCCAGACTTTGTACTGGTCTTTAGAGACCATGTTTGTGAAATATATCCTTCCCTATGGCAAAGGTCTATCTCTCACTTCTAGTTTTAATCTTTTAAATCTTGTGTTAAAGTCTGTCTTAACTAGGCATTAAGTTCCAAACCCTTTCCACAGATCTAGAAAGTATGTATTTCATTATGTTCCTACATTTAAAACAGAAAAATTGCTCAAGTTTTTGGTAAAAACAACACAGCTGTAAAAGGACACTTATAGCTACCAAGAGGGATATGGTCAGATGACACAGACAGTCCCAGGACCGGCTCTTGGGAAGCTCTCCACCTGAAGCTCTCCACCTGAAGCTCTCCACCTGAAGCTAGGGACGTACAACCTAAAGGAGGCTCATTAGAAAACAACAGAGCTGAAATCACCTGGCCTGTGTGATCACATCCAGACACTCCAGCAGCCATTTCCATGTCATGATGTTTTCCAGCATGTGCAGGGGCAGACTGGTACTGCACCAGTCCAGATGAGATGCTGGCTCCTGTTGGCAGCAGCAGCTGCCTCTGCAATGTTAGTCATTCATGCAGGCACACACAGAACAACTCAGGAAACTTAGGAGAGACAGCAGCATAAATTGTTCTTCAATTTCCTGCTTTGTTATCTCTGTACATTTGGTTTGCTTGCTTGTCTCATGTCTCCCAGGTCTGATCTCAAGAGCAATTTTTCTGCTGGGGTGATTTCTTTCTGCAGAACTATCTGCCTTTCCCAGACTGATTGTGCAAGCAGAAATGAAATTCTGTTGAAACAGATTCATTAAGAGAAGATTAGTAAGATTTGTTGAACTATGACTGGTTTATGCCTTCTTTGTTGAATGTAAAAGGTTGTGCTACAAACAGCAGAGCCAAGGGCCAGCTCTTCTCCGTAAGCTTCAACATTCCTCCATCTATTCCACTGCTATCAGCAACTACTTGCTGGTAAATGGATGATACCTGCTGTAAGGTTCTGGTGCTATACACACAGAAAAAAAGACTTTCTGTGACAAGCAAAAAATTTCAGTCATGCCCAGTGGAGCACTGCTTTGTTTTGAGAAGGTGGGCTGAGGGTCATGGCTCTCACCAGCACAGCACACCAGCCAAAGAGGAGCTTCATTTGTAATGCAGCCAAGCTGTACAATTGCCAGTGATTATTTCATGGCATTAATTGAGAGACAGAGGTATTTCTAGCTTCCCTCAGACTTTTAGAGCTGTTTTCCAAGAGCTACTTATGGCACTCTCTGAATTGCTTGAGCAAAGATTTCCCACCCTGGGCTCACTGAAAACTTTTGGGACTGCCTGTGGAACTTAGCAGTGCATGATCGCTGGGAGTTGTGTCTTCCCCCCCCAAATCCATTAGCAGGAGCACTGAATGCCCTAACAGGAACCAAGCATTTTCCCTGGTATTGGAGCTGGAGAAACATCGACATGACTCCAGGCTGGGCAGAGGCAGCATGATGTCCAGCAGTGGTTGAAACAAGGGCAGAAGAAACACATCTTTGCCTCTAGAGCTTGTCTGATGGACTGTTCTTGCTGTGTCCAGCCAATCTCACTGCCATAGTGCTTTCTGCCACCTTCTTGCCCCTGGCAGGAGAACGAATGGCAGCAGAGCCCCAAACTCTATGACAGGAGAAGAGAATGGAGAGTGTTTCACTATCTGGGTGCTGGAATAAGCCAGGCTTAAGCAGAAGCTATGGATCTCGCAAGAAAAAATCCTCCTGGCTGAATTGTGTTTACCTCAATTACAAAGGAAACCCCTATTATGATTGATGCTAGATAGAATCACACAGAATATTCTGAGTTGGAAGGGACCCACAAGGATCATCGAGCCCAACTCAACACTGTCTCCCTGGCGGGAATCGAACCCGGGTCTCCCACACGCCAAGTGGGGACACTTACCACTGTACTGAAGTGGATTTCAGGCTTTAGTTCTCTTTAAAACCACTGCGATCTTCCTCCTTTCCAATTTCTGCTGCCTGCTTTTGTTTCCAGCTCAGGAACATATTAAAAAAAAAAAAAAAAGACAACAGAAAAAGAACAAGCCCAAAGCACAGCAGGTTAGGAAGAGCAGAGAGAAGGCAGATCAGGAGCTTCTATCCTTTCCTTCTCAGAGCACACGAGCAACCAATGGTATTAAAAGCAGCAAGCACAGAGCTGATGGAAGGAAGGACTGTTTCAACTAACTCGTAATTAGACCAAAGAACTCTGGGATGTGGATGGGCATTCAGGTAAAGACATAGCAAAATCTGAACAATTATCTGTGTAACAGGAGTAACCGTTTTAATAGTTAACAAACTTGTGTGTGTGGACACAATGTAACATGGCAGTTTCCCAGTTTAAACCAGTCAGGATTAGGAGAAAATTAGAAACACAGGCTAGTCATAACAGCTGAGAGCAAGGCTGCCCAGGCGAGCTGGAAGTGCCCTATTTGCTGAAGATCCACTTGATCAGGAGTTCTGTGGACCTGCTTTGCTGTGGCAACACTGTCCTTTTCCCTGTTACATTCCCATTATACATACTTACAACAGTGGCCATGAAACTCATCCTACTCTACAGCTCACCTGCCTGCCCCACACACCAGTGCCTCTGGCTGCCACCTGTGCCTGGGTGCACCCACCTTTGGGAAGGAGAATGAGTCAGAGTGTTAAAACACTTAGGAGAGTGTTTAGGGAGTACATCTCATTACAGTATATGCAAACTCCATTTACAGCTTGAGCACAAAAGGCCATTTATGAGAGGAATTTCCTGCTGGAGATAATGAGTCAGTTTTCAGCAAAGTGTAAATCTCCCAGCTGCTTGTAGAGACTCACGGGCTGTCAGAGCACAGATCATAACTACTGAGTGTTCTGCTAATACTGTAAACAGCAATGACATTTAGAGTATTCTTTAACTGAGGGAGGAGATTTAAGTAATTTCTACAGTAGCATCTATTGAGGAGTAAATCTGTGCAGATCATACATCACAACCCTGGCAGCAGTTTGTAATGTCTTTAAGGTGCATCTTTAAATTATTAATAATGTGTATTAAGAAATCATAACTCTTAGTTGTGGTTAGCATCTCTTGGTAAGGTACTGTCAGAATGATTAGAGCCTAGATCACGAATGCTGTATCTGTCCTCATCCCATGGAACAGTTTGTAGGATCAACACACCATTACAATGGTTTATTGCACCTCTTAAAACCAACACACTGCAAAGTGCTTCCCATCAACAGCCTTTTCACTTAGGGTTTGATTTAAGCCCATTTCTAATCTGAACATCTGGGAGCATGAGAAATTAGTAGGATGAGCAAGTTAGGGACGTATTTTGTAACTTTGAGAAAATTATTTCCTCTAAGCAAAGATTTACTCATCTTGTAGCAAGGTAACTTACTTTGAGGCAATATGAGATGAGTGTGACAGCTCTTTTCTGTCCTTGAAACAAAGAGGAAGCCCTTGGTCTGCGTCACTGATATGTCTGTGTGGTTATTTCTGCAGCAGTGCAAGAGGTGTGTGAAACAAAGCCTCTGGGCACTACCAGGATATGTTAAAATTTACCTAAAGCCAGTTATTTAGCTTTAAATTGTACTTAGCTTTCAAGCTGCAGTGCAAAAAACTCTACACTGCTAAAGCCAGTGTGAAAGCTGTGGCACATGCAGCTTTAAATTTCAGTAAGAGCAGAACAGGGTGCATCCTTTGTCCAAGTTTGTACTGGTCCAGCACCTCTCCCTGGTGAGGTCAAGGAGCACAGAGACTCCCTGGGCACCAGGCAGAGATGGCCTCTGGCCGTCTGCTCACTCTAGGCACTGCACAGCTTACAGGAGAGAGTGAGCTGAAGGCTGATGAAAAGGAGAGGTTTCTTCAGCACAGCAGTGTGAGGTCTGAGCTGGGTCTGCAGTGTGGAGGTGATACCTGGGGTGAGTCACTGGAGGCATTCAAGTCTTCCAGCACCAAACATGCAATCTGGCACTAGAGAGAAGGGACTCTGCCATAGTGAGGCAGGACCAGGGGCTGAGCCACAGGGATGTTTCTTATCCCAAAGAGTGTGTGGGTCTTGCAGGCATCAGTGGTGGGTGGGAAAGGCACAGAACACACTATAATGAGAATATGTCACAACCAACAGTTAATTTAACAGTTTCCATTTACCACACACTACCAACATTAAAATGAGTTGAACTGACAAACATGCCAAGTGCACGTCTCTCTCTGAACAGCATCCAGATAAATTTCGCCTGCAGAAGCCAGCTGCCAACAATACCAAATTCTCTTGTTTTGAACATTAACTCTCCCTAATTCTCATTTTCTTTAGTGGGCCTTTACCATAGAAACCTTCCTTAGCAACAGGTAGGAAGAGCAGCAGCAGCTTCAGCCAGAGACATTAATGAGGCAGCCCTGGACCCTCTGCATGGCACCACACCTTGTGCCCTGCCTCCCCAGCTTACCTTTCCAGCAGAATTGGGGTGTGGGGCAGGAGGGAAGTGGCTGCATTTGGGACCACTTAAAAATTACCTTGTGATTAAGTTCTCTTGGCCTGGTTTGTGACCCAGCTCACCCAAAGGAAACAGTTCATACCTTTACAGCACTGGTGTGTCGAGGATGATTTCTGATGTTTGTAGCCATGAACAGAGTGACAAAAGGAGTCAAGAGGAAAGTGGGAAAGGGATTAGAAATGGAACATCTCAATGCATGCTCACGAGCCACTCTGCCAAAGGGAGGGAAAAACAAGTACAACGGATCAGAGCACTGAGAACAGCCCCATGAGCTTCCTGGGGAAAGAATATCCTGAACACAATCCCATCTTGCACCAATATTTGTGATCTCCACTGGCCAGAGGGCAATGGTCTCTGGTGTATCTAAGCCTAGGGATAGTACTGCTCCCTGAGTGATGCTCTGATGCTCTAGTGTTATTCTTGCTACACACTTCTACTGCATCTTGTCTTAATTGCTGTCTCTTTTAAAGGGTAGGAAAATCACTATTTGCATCTCTGTTGGGAGGGATTCTGTAAAGAGAAAATCAGCAGCTGCATGAGTAGAGGGGCAACCCTGTACCATCACAGGCAGATGGCAGGCAGAAATACAGGCAAGAAAAGCTGGCACTTCAAACACCTAAGCAAGCAGCGCTGTAAACGAAGGGGTGAAGCATCAGGGACAGCACTGTTATTGCATCTGTATCATCTTTCCTCCAAGCCTGTGCCTTTCTGTTCCCAAAAGCTTTATTTTGGCAGGCAAATAAACCCAGATGCATGTTGCTCTGAATTTTCCACTTCTTTCAAGAAAATAGCTGACTGGTGCTCTGTAGATGGGGGCAAGTCAGCTCTGTGCTGTAAAGCAAGTCTGAGGTGGAAACATCTCACCAAGGTGGGGTAACATCTCAGCACAGGTCCAGAGCCAGGCTAAAGCCACTGATACCCCCTTCCCTTGTAGATCCTGGTTGGATCCAGCCACTTCGGAGGCCAACTCTCCCGACAAAAAACTCCCCCAGCTGCATTCTGTCTGAAGACACAGCACAAGGACGTGTCTCAGGCGTTAATAGACGCACTAACCACTACATTCAGCCTCAAGAACCCGTACCTTAATCCTTCCATTCTCTGACTCATCCTGTCACAAACACATCACACAAGCACCCTGCTGCTACCAGCATTACCCCATGACTCACTGGTAAACCTGCACTGTTCTCGCTTCCAATCCTCCCCACCAGGTTTTTCATTATCTGCTCTGCTGCCTGTGGGACTGTCATCTCCGGAGAGAGCCCAGGTGGTCTTGGGAGCACCTCCAAACCCCTCTCCCCTACTCACGTCAGCACAGGACATGATTAACTGCAGGCACTTAACCTGAATTCACAAGCCTGGCTTGTAGGGAATATGGAACAACCAATTCATCCTGCTTGTCCTATGCAGTGGGAGCAAATACTTTTATCATTATGGGTCACAGAATCTGCATAACTTTTATTACATATACAGGAAAACGTTTTTCTGTTAGCTTTTGTTTATTAGTTGAGTTTCACGTTTTAATATTCTCTTACTTTTACCCAGTGACAAACATTTCTGCACTTAGATGAGGAAGCATTTGTTTATGCCTCTGACCAAAACTCTGGTCCTGAAAAGGTTTAGATTTAGCACATTCATTCAACACCAAACTGGGGAACAATAAAGCTTTGACTTTCATGGTTTATTTGGTATGTTTTTTCTCAAAGATATTTGAAAACTTGATTATATCAAAGGCTGCTATTTATAAAGTCCGTTTCTCACAATATAAAGACACAAATCTAAATTCTTAGACGAATGCTTACTGAATTAAATAATGGAATCTAATGACTTATTACACATGCAAATATTCTCAACAGAGCTATGAATAACTACACATAAAAAGTTTATGGAAAAATCAAACATGCTAAAGGTTAACTGTAATGCCTTTCACCATTAAAGAGAGAAAGTTTCAAGACTTATTAACACAAAGTCAAAACCAAACATTGTTCCTAAGAAACAGGTCGCCACCTAAATAATAAGGATAAGATGTCAGGACTGGGCAATGCCTAAGTGTCCGGAATCAGCCACTGGCACATGCTCAGGTATCTTAATTTAAATGCAAGTACTTCAAGAAAATTAAACCTACTTCAAATCTAGTTTATCCCCCTGATGTCCCCATGTGGGTCAGGTAACACCAGCAGATCTTTGCTTCTGCAGAGCCAAGGGACCCAATGCCAGCACTCACTTTTGCAAGGAGCCAGGAAAAGACAGCACAAGGCACAGACAGCAGAGAATTTCTTTTTCTGCAGGCAGGAAAACTCTGGCTTGTCTACAGAATGAAAAAACTGAAAACGTGATCCAGCATAATGCTTATCCTCAATGCTTTATTCTGATCACAGCCTCCTGAAAATATTTTGTTTTCATTTATTTTCCAAGAAATATAAACAAATGAATGTCATTCCTCATAAGTGCATTTGGAAATAATTTCTACCATTTTAATTCTGATAAAAGAAAAACAAATTTCTACTTTATTCCTTATATTGTTGCTTCAAAGAAGAAATAATTCCTGGTTTGCACGTAAATTGTCAAGACAAAATCTTTTCCTCCTCTGAGTTCTAACTTTTCCTCTTATTTTTTTCCTTCCCCATCACTACTGAGTTCTCTGAGCTTACAGACTCCCAGAGAATTGGCAATGGCATTTCTTCTTCAGTATGCCAGCTGTAAGGAGCTGTAACTTCACAGGGGAAGGGGAAAAAGATGTGTTTTTTCCTCCATTCCCATTTATCTTGCAGGTGTCCCTGTTGGAGTGCTGCAGAGGACAAACTCTCACAAGCAGATGGTTCAAAGTCTCCACATAAGACAGGAGAGATCCCCCATTGCCTCTTCAGACCTCATAATGCTTTTTAATCACAAAATAAGATGACCTTGACTCTCCTAACACATTATTTTCTGCCAAAATCATGAAACCAAATTAGGTTTCACAACTAGGTTCAAGCACTGATTTCCATTAGAAAGGTTGGGAAAAAATTCACAGCTTCCATGCACGTGGTTCACACTTTCTTCCCAGGCTTAGTACCAAATAAATAAATCAACTAGGATTCCAGTGGAAATTTGAGTAGCAGAAAGGAAGTAGGACACAAATGGAGTTCATGGATGCAGCTACGTATTTATCCCTATTTATCTCTCAGTTCTAGCCCTTTGAGAGATGGAGATCACAGCTTGATTCATGGTAGCACTGATGGGTCTGCACGATGACTGGAGCACATCTCATGCTGGATGGTGCTTGCAGAGTCCCTTGTACACACAAAATTCTGTGGTAAATGGGAATTTCACTCCCCAGAGATTTTGATAACTGGAAAATCACACTATGTACTTGCATGTACTAAACAGAACATTTACACTGCTCTCTGCCTGACTTCTTCTCGCCCTCTGCATATCTATCCCTCACTGTTTCTCAAGTACCATTTTATTCAGACAGCTATAGTTGCTGTTGCATCTGCATGAAGCAAAGCAGCAGAGAACCCAGGGCCCATGTGCCATGGTGATGACACAACGAGCCTGGAAAGAAGTCTGCCCTCTCCACAATTATTTGCCCATACCTGTTCAAACCAGCCTGCTGCTGTGCAGCACATTCAGCAAAGTCCATCAGCTTCTGCAACATGCTGAAAGGACACACGTCTGCAGGGAGAGAGGTGGTAGACATAGTCCCGACCCTCTGTATTGTAACCAGTGGTTACAAAACCAGGAAGTTGCACTGAGCAGTTTGCTTTGGAAACACCAAACAAAGCCCAAAACTCCCCTAAAATGAAATGGGTCTAGTAAGTGCATTGGGAAGAACCAATTTTCATATCTGATTAGTTTTAGAGGTTGTATTAAACACAGGAAAAACTTCAATAGCCACACTATTCCAAAATGCTCTGGAGTTCCTCTTAAGAGGTGAGATGCCAGCACAGCTCTTCTCCAGCCTTCCCAGAGCACTAAGGAAGAGCAGATCCCCTCATCACCCACCTGCCAGGCCTTACCTGGGCTACAGGCAGCTCTGAGACAGAAAGTCTCCTTGCTAGCCAGGAGGCTTGCTGGGAGGTAAAAGTACTTTAAAAAAATAAATTAAAAAACACTTAAAAATAAAGTTTGACTTCAAAGAGCCCTGTTTTCTTGTCATGTTTGACTGTTTATCGTTAAACTATTCTTTCAACCAGATTGGCACAACAAGTTCTTAAAAGGATATTAGGATGAGAAGAGATCAGCCTGCAAACATAAAAAGCAAAAGCATAATCTTTCATGAAGAAAACTTTGATGTATCTTAAAATAACATATTTTCAGAGGTAGTTACACATTCAAACTTTTTTCCTTCCTGTGGGCTTTTCAAGATTAATGAATCTATGAGCTCTTATTGACCAGGAACAGCAGGTGCGTCTTACTGGAATCCAGGATGAGAAGAACAGCTCTGAAATCCTAGTACTGCTGGAGCACCATGCACAGGGTCACACAGGAAAGTCTTCTTCTCATACATCTTAAATCTAGGAAGCTCTAATCATACAAAACATCTGCAGCGTTTTCAACCAGCCTGATTCTCAATGAATTAGTGAAACTTCTGGACTTGTCCTAATCTCATTAGATTCCAAAATCCAAACTGAAATATGTAAAAAGCTCTCTTGGCTATCTGCCCATCCTTGTTACATAGCCTCCATTACCATAGTATTGGAATGCTTCATAATTTTTAACATATTTTTGCTCATAGTGCCCCACTGGGATGGAGAAATGTAGATTTCTTCCTTTTATGGACTGGAATTTCAGACATAGAGAGACTAAAGAATTTCATCCAAAGAATACAGGACCATAAGATGCTCAATCTGTAAGTGTTCTTCAAAATCTACTCAGTCCTTAAGTAAAATTTTATCTTAAACACTTGACATCATCATCATACCTTTTTCATATCAGACTGCTGGAAAAATCACCAATCAGAAAGTCAATGCTCAGGACAGAGAAGAAATCAGACTCTGAAAATATGAAATCAAGTTGGGTCACAGAATCCTGGTTTGAGCAATGAGGTCCATCCACATTTTTTGTGCTAAAAAACAAGCCTCTCTGAATCATGCAGAAATCTCCAGACTCTTTCCTTTGGCATCATCTTGGCAGCACCCAGGCCAGCATGAATCTATTGAAATATTTTAAACTTGCCTTGCCTTCTCAGACACTTAGTGGGATAAAGTAACAGAAAGTTATAGCTAAAAGGGATATTATGTGGCTGTGTGACTGTCACATAATGGAACACTCTCTCTGAGTAATTGTGTAACGAGCAATTTTGTGGGTTTTATTGAATAACTCAAGAAAATTTAAACATTCATAAAAAGATAGTGAAAATAAAAAACTACTCTGTTACAGGGAGACATGCTCTCACAAAAAGAATGGTAGAGGTATAACATTTATGAAAGTATTTGCATTTCAACTTTTCCAGAAAACATTGCAACATTTTAAAAAGAATGACTTTAGTTCAGACAGCCCAATTATTTATTTTATAGCACAAAAGTTCTGAATGGTGTCAACATATGATATGTAGCTGGATCAGTAGACAAATGCTATACAAAACTTAATGGAAAAAATTATTTTCTGAAAATATTCCTAGCCACATAAGATAAAGTGAAAAAGGATCAAATCTCTTTTCTTGCCACTGTACCTACACCTATATCACCTACCGCCACTCATACACTTACCACTTTAAAAATCAGATGGATTTTTTCCCAAGACACTCCTGATAGAGGGATATATCTATCAGGAGAGCTAGAGAGCCATACCAGTGCCATCTAAAGAGCCAAAACATAGAAGATACATACAGTTGGGTTTTTTTTTTTGCTGGGGGGAGGTGGGGGCAGGTGTTTTGGTTTTGTTGTTTGTTTGTTTTTAAGAGTAGTATCAGCATCAAAAGGCTCAGCCATTTACCCCCATCTCTCCAGAATCACTGTGGCATATCTGGAGAGCTGATCTTGGCCCTTCTGCCTCCCAGCCCTCTGTTTAGACAAGTGCTAATAGAAGTTATTAAACACACCACTAAAGGCAAAACCACTGAAAACACACCCTGAGACATGGTTTCCAAATTTAGGAACTGTTTGGTTCTCTAATTTATTTTTGTTCCTTTAATTTTCCCCTTTAAAGGCAACATCAACATCATATCTTTCTCAGGGTGATGATTTTTTGAGCAGTGCTGTCGTTAATCTTGCTGGCGAGAAGACCCCAAGCAAACAATGACAAGCATAATTCAGTTCGGTTCTCACAAAAAAAAAAAAAAAAAACATACACAGTGGCAGAGAGCCAGCTTCTGATCTCATTTACACTGGGGCAAAGCCATGGCAACGGCTCTGCTGAAGCACCAGAGCCTCTCCTGCCGTGTGGGAGATGGGCAGCCAGCACAGCCTCCCTGGACAAGGGTTTGCAGCACGATGCAGACAGCCTATCTCAGTATATGGGAAACATCTAGACTGGTGCTTGGAACGAGCAGCAACATGCTTATGCATCGTGAAAAGATTTTCCTGTCTCATTTAGCCATATTGCTGTTAAGGTTTTTAAGTAAATTCTAGAACACCCAGGTAATGGTTTGAATTAGGCTTTAATTCTGCATTACAAGGTTTCAGAAATCTGATTCCACTTTTCCTTAGGTAAGCAGGCCATGAGACACCAGGGTACATACACACTTGCTTCAGCCAGACGTCAGCAAGACTTTGCCAGGTGCTTGGATGCAGAAGGAGGTCAGGGACAGACCCCCTGGCCCTGTGCCTCCCCGCAGAGCTGTTTGGCTCAAGTCACCTCACTAAGCCATCAGGGTGCCCTGCAGATCGAGCATGTTTTGTCTGGGGCAGCAGCTGGTGTCAGCTGGCAGATGCTCTGGGGAGTGAAGCAGTGCTCAGTGCTGAGTCAGACCGAGGGGGAATGACTCACCCAGAAACGTCAATGAAAGACAATATTTCTTCTCTCTGAGCTGCCCTTGTGCCTTTTGTTGCCTCGTGCTTTTCATCCTAAAGAACAGGGTCCCTTTGCACCTTTCTAGATAGCAGCTGAACAGTTTTTAACAACACAGAGTTTCAAAATGTTGTTCTTTCTCGATGTTTCTCTCATAGCAGCTGCTCTGTTCTGTCCCTGGCACAAGACACCATGTGCCATTGCAGCAGCAGAAAGTGTAGCAGGAATTATAAAGAAGGTGAGACCAGCACCGGGTCTGGGAGAGTAGACTGGCTGCTGGAACAGCAGACAGACACCACACAGCCTGGCTCCCTCCCACTTTTGCACAACGAAAGGCTGCACACTTGTCCTCTTCCATCTTTCTCCAGATAACCCAATGACTTGTTATTTGTTCTAGGTCTGAAGTGGGAAGAGATGGCAGGTCATTACGTACAGATAGGCATTATATAAACATGTCTAATAGAATAAATTGTTATTTTTCACACTTCATGCTTTCAAGAAATTGTTTCAAGAAGAAAATGCAACCACTTTCGAGAGATACAGATACTGTCCTTAATAGACTCTTCCCTGTTCCCTTGCTGGGGAACCTTGTAGCCTCTCTGTAGTCAGTGACAGGCTTACCTTTCAGGATCTTTGTTCCCAAGACCTTGCACATACTTCCCTGTGTTTTGAAAGATGGAGCTTACATTCATCTGGGGCCATCCTCTCAATTCAAATCATCTTCCAGGATTGTGAAGGTGATAATTTTATTTGGGACGACCTGATTACATCGCACATAGCATTTGTTCACCCATGTTTCCATCTACTCAGGTAAGGGATACCATTTGCAGACACAGTAAGAACAAAAGAGCTACATAAGAATAAGAAAAACCAGAAATGAAGAAGATATCTGTGTCACAAACAGGACTATAAATTGTTGTTTCAGTCACAAGCCTACCAAAATAGCTGAAACACCTCAGGCCCACACTAAGGTATTTATCTAGCATCATTTCATGACCATTTTACTTGACAGGTCTGCAGAAAAATTTTTAATTTTTAACAGCCAAACAAAAGTCTGGGATTGAAGAGCAGGTGACTACAGATTTACTCTAATTCAAGACCTAACACCATTGACAGGTTAGAGACACCAAATGTCAAGACTTATTTGAGACAATCCTAAGAACTGGAAGCACACCTTTCTGATGATACTAGGAAGGTATTTTGCACTAGATTTTAGAGGTGGAGCAAGAGGCAAGAAATCTGCTTGCATAATTTCATCCAGAACAGAGGAAAGCACAAGCCTCCCTATCCCCATTCAAGATATGGCCCTAACACATACACATGCTCTGTAGCACAAGAGGCACCTAATCTTTCCAAGACAGGACATGACTGGGCATTCTGGGAATGTACTATTGGTCCTTACACTGACACTGAATGTTTACTCAAGCCTGGCCAGTCAGAGAAGGCAGGAGAGAGTGAGACATGCTTCTTCCATCACCTTTTCTTCAGTTTGCTCTCCTTAATTTAGATAGACTTGCAAGTGTTTGCTCACTGTAGGTCACACCTACCCACCAGCACATCACTGGGATCCAAGGAGGTGCTAGTGAGTGTGCGTGTATTACAGCATTTTTCTTATACAAGGCACAAATAGTTGACATTTCATTGGTATAATTAGCACCCATAAAAGCTCTGCATTCTAAGAATAGTCACAAGAAACAGAAATATGGAGTGGGAGCTTTTAAAATGTTATCAGTTTTGTCATTTCTTTGGAGGAACCCTGCCAACTGGCCCGAATTCATCATTCAAAGATATAGTAAATGCTGGAAAGTAGAGTTTCAGAACAGATTTACTCTAGTCTCCTTAGAAAACTAAACAGTTTTCTCTTCATCTCTCTTTGAACAACAAAGCTAAAGTGTGTCACCAGAGGTAAAAAGTTTCAGGTTAATTAATGAATTAGTGAATTGCACTTGGCTGCCATACCTGAGCATTTAAGGACAAAGCAGCAGTATTCAGTTACCAACAGAGCTGACCAGGGTATGGCATGTGTACATTTGGATATAGGAGTCAAGAAGTTGATGAGTAGTAGTT
The DNA here is from genome assembly GCA_013390025.1 of Pitta sordida. NCBI lineage: Eukaryota > Metazoa > Chordata > Aves > Passeriformes > Pittidae > Pitta > Pitta sordida. The sequence goes on along the minus strand of WEKX01009913.1, from coordinate 401,955 downwards.
GGAACTGGAATTTGCACAGGTTCATTAAACACAAATTTTCTGCAGATATGGGGTAGAATTTAGGGAGGAAGACAGAAATGTGGAGTTTATTAATTTGAGGGCTATTGTCCACAAAAACACATTTTGCAACCAAGAGTCAAAACTTAAATCCCACTTACTTGGCTCCAAAGCAGTGTCCTTTTGCTGCCGCCACTTGGTTGCACACTATGGAGTGTCCTCTTACCTGTCATGCAAATTGATGCCTGCCAGGCAGCCCTGCCAAGCAGCTTTGCCAGAGCCAGGCAAGGCACTTGCACGACATCCCAGCACCAATGGCTACCAGTCTGCAGTCCTTGCCTTCATCAATGCCTGCACAGGTCAGTCAAACCTGCCAGTTTTCCTTGGTAGCCTAAAACTTGGGTACTCTACTTTCATTATTGCAGCGTACACATTCCCTGAGGCCCATAATCTTAATCACCCTTCAAATATTGTGCTGTTGATGTGGGATTTAGGTTTCTTTATCACTTTTTTTCTTATCTCTGCTGTTAGGAGTGGGTAAATAGTTTTGGATTGATGCATGTTCTTTTTCTTTGCAGCCTAACACCCATCTTTATTCTGTGCATCTCTCTTAAGAGAGGATTAGATGGTAGATTTGCCTGGCTTTTGCACAAGAGTTAGGTAAATATAGGGAAGATAAACGAGTTATTCAGCTGAAATGACTTCTCCCTTCTTCCCCATACAATGTACATTTTTCTCAGGATGCCATGTTTCTAATGTACAGGTCAACCCCTGGCCCAGACCTATTCTGAAAATAAGGTGTGGCCTAAGGGAACATGAGCATCTCAGGACCCATACATCTACTCATTCTCCCAGCTGCAGAGGTACACATCCACAGAATAAGCAAAACATGGGGCCACCCCGCTTGCCATTTGTATCTCTCGGTTAAGCAACACAGATCACCCTAAGAAAACCTACAACAAAATGGCAAAGAAATTAATTAATAAATCAGTTTCACTACGGTGGCATTGAATTCACAGTAAGGGAAGGAACCTTTTGGGAAAACATTGATTTTGACAGGAAAAGTCTTTGATTCCAACGTGAAGTCTAAAAGATCAGCTGCAAATTCCAGTTAAAGATATTGCAATGAAGATGAGTTAATATACATGAAGGTGTGCGGAGAGGATGGTAAAGCAGTAGACTCTGTTTTTAAGAGAGTGCAAGGAATACTTGTGAGAAGGGATTATGAGCAGAGATTCAGGACATTAGATGTCGTTCAAGGCACTGAAAAAAATCAGTAAGGAAACAACAGTAGTTATTTTTAACCTTCGCTGTGTTTATTGGCTTTTAAGTGCTTTTTGGATAGTACTTTAAAAAGGGTCTTGGAAAGCTGTTTTGATTGCTGGAGTGGGAAAGTTCACCTTAATTATTATCTACTCTCTCTCTTAGACAATGTTTCAGCGGAAAGGAAATGCCCAACCTATTTGGAGATATAAAACATCTCACCAAATAACTCTAGGTGGGATCATTACAAGTTATCACAAATTCTTGCAAAGATTTCCCAAGATTAAGAACTTACTCACGGAGAAGAAAGACATAATGGATTTCTCAAACTCTGAGTCACAGGATGGCCCTTCAAAAGGCTTTGACAGTGTTCCCTAGGATGGGACTCTTAAAAAATATATTGAGTATTGATCACAGCCCCTTCACGAAGGGCTGACCACACACTGCATACTTAGCACAATATCCTACTTTGGATAGCAAAATTATGCGCCTACACTGGAACAAACAGAGCCAGGAAATTAAGAATTTAGTTGCTAGCAGATGTACACCATTATCAACCTTTCCCCAAAAACACCTAATCATCCATTATTATCTTAAATAATTCTGCAGTTTAAAAAAAGTCCAAACATAGCTGAGGCAGTTCATTACCCACAGAAGGTGAAGAGACACAGTCCTCCTATGTAGTTTCCAATAATTTTGAAGCGCTCAGTAACAAACTGGAATGGGAACTCATTGCCAGATTTCTAAAAAATCCCAAATCCTTCAGATGAGAGAGAGAAGAGAGTCTGAGAGGAAAAATGAAACACACTGGAAAACAATGGAAGAGTACTCTACTGAAATTCAAATATCACATGCGATTTTTGACTCTGCTGGAAGTCAATCATGTTTAATACACAGCTCATCAAGCACAATTGTCTCATTCTCTTTGGAGCACTTCATCTTCCTTCTTTTGACAATGTGAGTTTCTTTGATTGCAGATCCCTACATTGTAATATGACCCTTTGTTCTGTTGTTTCATCTTGAGAAATAAGACAAAAAGGCCATCTTGTTTCCTCTAGGGAGCTATTTTGTCACACAGATTTTGAGTCAAACCAAGATGCACCAAGTTGCTCTGATTTAATTTTATTTGGAAAACTAAGAATAGCCATTCCTGCAAATATGTAGGGGAGAAATATTCTACACTTTTTTCACACGTGAGACTGTAAGAAAAGACAGGCTCAAAATAAAATGGCCTTGGTCAGTTCCAAATGCAGATTTCAAACAGTTTTTTAGGTGGAACTCTTGGTTATGCTCACTAGATACACTAATCCTCTAGCCAGGAAATCATACAATCATAGAATGATTTGGGTTGGAAGGAACCTTAAAAATCATCTAGCTCCCAAACCCCTTCCATGGGTGGGAAAAGGTATCAGAGTCGACATCTAATTAAGCAGGGCAAAGGAAAAAAAATATGACATGCTTCTGTTTTGTCTACCACACAGATATTCTCTGTATCTCCCTGAGTAACTGAGAAACCAAACTGGCAGATACCTTCCGCTCTAATGTGCCAAATCCCTATCAATGCAAAAGCGTTAAATTCCACAACACCACAGCTGTGGTCAACAGAATTAGAGCTCTTAATAATAAGAAACAGAACACAAATTGTAGCTGGCTTCCAGGCTTTCCTCAGATCCAAAGGCACAGATCTCCTATGTTCACTGCAATAGGAATGGAATGAGATTTTCTTCTAGAAAGATGACATTTTTTGCACTATTACTACGTAACAACGTTGATATTTGTCCAAGCCTTAAGCTTAAAGGCAAGTTATCTTCAGAGATATGAGCTATTAGTCCAGGAAAGATACTGATCTAGAATTTTAAATAATCTTTCTCTCGCTCTATTTTTCCCTTTCCTTCCAATACAGTATTTGTCTGCAAAAGTGCACTTCCCAAGGAGTCATGTTAATATTAGAACAACCCTTATCTGCCCAACATTAGTTAGTTTTAACACATACACACTACTCCAGACCAGTTCGGAAACTCATGCATAATATGCCTCTTCCCAACTGACTAAAGCACTGTTTGATCGTAAATATACATATTCCTTCCTTTTACTAGAAATGTGTCTGTAGGAAAGTAAACATCACAGGGTTATTAAATTTCTACTTCAAGGTGCAACTGTGAAGAAAGGGTACTTGGCAACCAAAAACAAAGGAGCACAAGGATGTTCCATCCTAAAGGCACATTTTGCAGGGAACTACAAAAGCTCACATCAACCCGTAACGTCCAAGCCAATACAACTAATCTCCACAAACATCTCCAAACTTGTAATTGACAGGAAATGATCAGATTTAAAATCCTAATGTGTCTGACAAATACAATTCAGCACCCCAACTTCCTTGACATTTTTTGTCCTTACCACCACCATCTTTTCCAATTGGATTTAAATGAGTAATCTCAGTTTTAAAAGGTTGATTCAATATTTATGCTGGTTATTAAGGTCGAGGAGTCAAGAGATGAGAATGCTAATTTCTGCAAGCAGATTGCCTGACATTTGAACAAGATTGAAAATTCCATCAATATGGCACATTTTTCTTCACAAAAAGTTCATGTAATTTCTCAGGTATTAATCAGCAGAAGTCAATCCTGAATGACAAAGAAACAACAACCACCTAGATCCTTTATGCCATGTCATCTAATTTTGTTGGAATATTCATGAAAAGGAGACTACAGCAGAAGGCAAATCCATCATAACCAGTACAGACCTCTGATCTGATTGAGAAAACTGTATAAGAATCTGTTTAATGGAGGAGATGAATTCAGGGATGCATCTAAAGGACCATTCACAAGAAGTCGCCACATAGGCTTAGGAGGAGCAAGAGGGTTGAGGCCTCAGGAAACTGACTGCAACAAGCTACAGTTGACCCTCTTGCACTTCATGCCCCCCATATTGCGGCTTCACATCTTAGCGGCATGATTTTTCAGTGTTTAAGGAGGCCCCTTTTCGCAACTGTGCATGCACAACCTGGCACGCATGAATATTCAGTTAGGCAGTCATGAATACACAAATCATGCTGCACAGCCACAGCGGTGGCCATGGGACGCTTCCTCCTGGCCCCGGGATGGCAGTGGCGGCAGCCCCACCACTTTCTCCCTGCCCCGGCACAGCCGCCGTGGCAACTGATACACAGCAAGACAGTGCTGAGGGTGTGGGGCAAATTTGCGTATTAAGGAACTGCCATTCTACGCAGAAGTAGGGCTTCGTGGGACCCGAATAACATTGCTGTTCCGTGGTGTAGGAGATCCGACTGTAGTCTGGTCCATAAATACTTGAACACCAGAGTGAGTATTACCACATGTTGGAGGCAGCAATAGTAAGACCGACCCAAATCTCTGTCCATTGCCAGAACAGGGCACACTAGTTGGTAAAGGAATTGGAAAGTGAGAGGACTGGATGGACTTCAGTAGTCTTTTAACTGCAGATTTTTCAAGCTTTGCTCTGCTTTCAAAATACCCACCCTCCCTTCCTTTGCTGCTATCAGGTATCAAATCTGCCTTCTTTTTCCCACTTCAGAATTTTCAGCCGCATCAAAGTAAAGCACACTGAGAATCTCTTGAGCTTGGCAGGATATAGGGAAATACACCCCTAAGTGTATATACGTAATTCAAATGGTTATTTAGTGATTCTATTGGCTTGTGTGGAAGCTGCAGCCAGAGGAAATAAAGGCTTTTAAGGCACCTTCCCGACTGCCCAATAAATAAACCTATACCACCAAGATGGTTCCTCGTTACAGGATGTTACAGTAACATCATCATGCTGGGAAACACGTAAGCCAGCCAGCTCCACAGCTGCTCTGCAAGCTAGGAGCAAACTGGGAATGCCAGGGGGGACATACATCTGAGTCATAGATGAAAATAATCTCAGGGTGAAGCTGATTAGAGACTTTAAGAGACTTAAAGTGAAAAAAGTGAACCTTTGAAAATGCTCCAGAGTTTCATGTATGGTTTTCATATATGGTTTCATGTACGGTTTTATGGCTTGTTTTGCTGGTAAGAGCCTTCTCCTCATGGACTTTCCAGATACCTAGTTATTTTGCAGCGCATTACGAAAGACAAAGTCTGGTGTATAGTTCAATTACAGGGAAAGTAATGTTACATGCATATGCTAAGTGAGTCAAAGATCAATTATTGGTGATGCTGAACATTTTAGTATTTTCCAGGATTCTTTTCTGTTAGTATAAGAGCAGAATTTGGTTAAATTTTGACCAAAACACAATAAGCAGAATGATCACGAATGAAGCCTGAATATGGTTGCCTCGATTTGTCTGTTAAATCTACTAACACCTCAGAAAACTTCAAGTAAAAAATAAAGTTAAGAAAGGGGAAAAGAAGACGATTTGAACTAAGAAAATATCAGCTGTTTTCCAATAACGATTTAAAATACGTGAAGTGGTCCACTTCCACACAACCTTGTGGCGCTGCTGGGACTTGTAAGCTCCCTCTCGTGGCCGCGTTATCAGTTCTGGGCTCAGTTTTAACAGACCAGTGCCGGCTGTAGATTAATGTGACACAAAAGGGCAGTTTGTCGTTCTCCGAGGCAGGAATTGATTTTAATCTCCTCGGTAGTTAAATGAGTCACCCGAGCTCCTGCTGAATCACCGTCACAACCGGTGAGAGATAGATGTTTGCGGGAGATGGGCAGGATTCACAGGCAGCGCCTTAAGGAGGCAGGAGAGGGAGGTACTCCAGGGTGGGCTCCTTCATGTCCAGGTGGTATGGCAAGGGCTGCCTTGGATGCAAACAGGTTTCCTGCTCTTAGGACAGCCTAAGGGCAGGAAAAACGTGAGCTGCCATTACAGTATGTAATTTCAAGGCTACTCCAGCAAAGATGTGCAGCACAGCACCAGTGAAGGGTAGAGGTGGTGTGCAGGACAACCATTGTGTTGCTGGTCCTGGCACTCGGAGAGCTTGGGGTGGCTGATGGGGAGAGCACCACCCTTATTTCTGTGAGCCAATTAATGAGTCGAAAAAGAAATATCCAGCTGCGACACCTGTCGGTAGAATGGGCTGCAGGGAAGTAATGGGCCAAAAGAGCGGCAGAGAGATTTGCAAAACAAATCTTGCACATTTCTGAAACCAGAAGCTCCTAAGTTTGGAGGCTGAATTTTTAAAAATATTTTAAAAAATAAAAGGTCATATTGTAGAAATGCATCATATGAGTTCTGGCAATGTCTGCCTTTTAGACTGGCAGAACACTATTTACAAACTTAGAGAATCAATTCGCAGACAGTCATTAAAGGCATGACTTAGATTTCCCATCTATTTTTAACACAAGTAAAATGAAAAGACAAAAAGAAGAAAAGCTGTTGCTTTCACCCTAGATTTATTTTCCCCTCAAACCAAATACATTGTCTCAGAAGACTGATTGCCTTCTTACTATTAAAAGCTGGACTGCAGCTTCAGTAATTTAATCCTAGATGGATTTGTTTGGTGCACATAGCAATAAATGAGTTATAGCCATTCAAATCCTGTAAAATTGCTAATTTTGGAATGTTATTACTAAGATTTATTGCAGGCACTGTGCCACAAGAAGAAGCATATAGTCCTGCAAGCATTACATAGATTCCCCTATTATTACATCTTAACACAGAAGTTCATAGGACAAAAGTTCACTTATTAAAAAGAGTTAATTAAAATTCATCAATAGCATTTATTTTTCTTGTAGATCAAGACTATACCTAATAAGAAGACTATTAATAACTGGTGAAGCTCTGGGCCATATGTACCATAAAACCCCACAGATGTAGTTTGTGGAAAAATACGCAAATTTAATTTCAGATCATTTGTGTATGCTCAATTACCACAGTGCCATGGGCAAATAAGATGCTAAAATGCACACACAGCTACAATTCTTGCTTTTCTGTTTGAACAGTTTGGCAGTTATCTAATTGTCATGGAAAACTGCTTTCTCTCAGCTTGTTGATCTGATCGTGGTAATAGTAATTGTAATGATTAGACCGAAAGCTTCTTAATTTAAAAAATAGTACCCCAAAAATCTACCCACCCGTTCCTGTCTGTTCCCTCCCAACCCTCCAGCTCTTCCCCAGGACCGTAAAGGGCTTCTCTCATTGCATTTGTTAGACTTTGGATCCAAGCTTCAGGAAACAAACCTTTAATCACTAGACTTGGTATCAAGATGCTGCAGTAACAGATAGCTAGGGAAGTTAAATGCTTCACTTACAAAGAGAGAAGAACAGCAAAGCTGCCTCAAAAGGCCACACAATATAAGCTGTTGTACAGACCACAGTACAAGCTTAGTTCCTCCTGCAAGCAATTATTTCACATTGGAACAGTGTTTTCCTTTTTCAGAACCCTCAAAGGAGGAAGAAATTAAAAAAAAGCAAAACCCCACAACCCAGAAGAAAGCTCAGGCCTCTGAAAGGTGGATATCAGATGGAAGCCCTGAGAGCTGCTGCCTGCAGAAAGGACTTCAGCACCTCACAGTGCTCATTTGCTGACTGTTGAACATTGAGTTTCACCATGACTCAGCTCTCCATTCATGTGCCTGGCACTTTATCACCTGCGTGAAGGAACAAGGCAGAATCATAAGATGCAGTGCCTGGGAAAGCCTTCTTTAGGCTCTCCTCCCTGGAGCTATAACAGATGGACAGGTCTTGCCCTGTCACAGGGGTACCTATGCCCTGCACAGAAGGAACAAGGGGAGTTCAGCATCACCGCAGGCACCAAGGAACCTCTTGTAAAAAGCTTTCCACAGCTGCATTATTCCCGTCTGGGAAGCATCTGTTGATGCAAACAGGAACTGAAGGTTTCTCCTTTCACTCCTCCACCCTCCCCTTTCTGTACTGGTACTTGAGAGGGAAAACAGGTTTTTCCCTCTCACCAGATCCTCCCCACCAGATCCTAACACAGATAATTCCGCTGATAGGTAAATTCTGAGCTGAAAGCTCACATAGCCAGTAAGAGTTTAATTTCAAGATGATTTTAAGGGAAAAGCATATCCAAAAAAATATTGTGAAAGTACTCGTTTCACCAGACTGTTTGTCTAACTCTGTCCCTGCAGAGACACAGTCTGCAGAACAAGCTTGGAGCAATGCAGTGGCAGTGATAACTAGCACTGAGCAGACTGAGGTGCAGACACAAAGTTTGGCCAAGACTCTCAAATGCTGATAGAAGACAGTCATAATCTGGTTTTTGGAGTTTTCAGAGTTGTGAGCTCTTTGAAATGTAACCGTTTTTGTACATTTTAACACTGCATATGTAGATGAAATATTATTTTCCCCGCGTTCTCTCTCAGGCAGAAAGAAATTAGGCAGACTAATAATATGTTTTAGAGATGATGCCCTTAGGGGAAAACTAATACCCTATAGCTAATTTACTGAGGGAGATAAGTGATACTCATCTCCTTTACTAGCTAGTGTGGTATTTAAAGATGCTGCAAAAACCTAATTACCTTATTGCCATGAAGCAGATACAAGACTAAAACCTGTTTAACAGTTAAGCCTGTTGCCATAACAACCACACTTCAAGGACATGGATATACAAAACACATGCAACAGCATCTACGGTAACAAAATGTCCCTCTGCAATTGTACTCCACCTAGTGAAGAACCAATTACGTAAATGTGAAACTTCGTGCAAAAATAGGAGAAAAAAAGGTTATTTTGTTACTGTCAATGGAATTCCATCTCTGAACACCAACAGCTTCTCTAGAGGAGATTTGCTATTTAATTCATCTAGTTTTGGATTCTTCCCCAAATGTTTCCCCTCCAAGGACAAGAAATGAACCTCAGTGTTCCCACTTCAGTCAAGCAGACATTTAAGCATCTGACTGTTTTCATTAAGCTGGTGGGAATATTGCTTTGACTGTGTATTGTGCCACATTCAAGATATAACTGCTTCCAGACTTCTGTCATGAAATTAAGAAAAGAGAATGAAGTGCAGAAACAAATGCCTCACCATAACATAACAGGCCAGGCAAAGAATCAGCAGATTTTTTTGTTTGTTTGCTTGTTAGTTTGTTTTGACAAATTGAGTAATCATTTGACACAACTTTTTCCCTAACTAAGCCATTATTTAGCAGCCCAGGATAGAAAAAGGTTATAGAATAATACTTAACTTTTTTAAAAGGTAGATAGGCTAAGTCAAGCTGAGGCAAATAGAGATGTGTTCAGTGATGTTCAAGAACATTACATGGGTTTTGCAGCTCTGAATAAATATGAACAATTTTTACAGGCTACGGAAGTTCAGCTCTACTTGAATGTAATAATGCACAAAGCACTGTCATGCACAAAACGTATTAATAGCCATGGATTAGGATGCCAAGATTGTTACTTCAAAATGAAAAGTAAAGAGAATGCAAATTTTACATAGTACATACTTTAAACCACCTTAGAGCCGCACTAAATGGTGACATTACAAAGGAATGTAGTTCAACTTTACACAGTGATTATGTATTTCCATAGTTTGGGGAAATTTCACTTCACGCATAAAACATCCCGCAGCTCAAAAGACCAAAAGTGATTTGGATCTAACTTAGGAAATAATTATTTTCAGCATTAAAAAAATATTAATTGTGCAAGTTTCAAATACATAATAAAGGGTTGAGAATCATACTGCTGTTTGCAAAAGGATGAATACAACTTGCTCCGAGTTAAATCTGTACTTTGCAATACTAGTCATGAAACACGGCAGTGGAGAGATAAGAGGCAGTAGCAATACTTGTACACCTCTGGTTTACAAGTGTCTTGACATTTCTGTACCCTGTTCCTCTGATGAGAGCATCTCAAGCAATATAAATCCAACAATAAATGCAAATTACTTTGACTTTGGTTCTTTCCCCTCTCCTTCAATTTCCTGGATTGACATAATTACATATTCTAGGAAGACAGCTTCAAAAGCAAGATTAAATTCAGCACAAGTTTCACAAAGCTTTCCAGAACTGTGACTTTGTTAATAATAAACACAAAATACAGGTTCCTCTACAACTATCTTTTAGCTTTCTCTTGAAAATAGCAGCTGTGGATTTGAATTAACATTATTATTTTCATTTGACTGAGCACCTGTTAAGAGCAATGAGAGCAGTGGAAACAGAAGTCAACAACTGAGTTACGTTGTTCAGGGCTTCTGGTTTAAACCTGGATTGCATACTAAGAGGGCAGTCTGCCAAAGTCAGACCACAGAAAGAGCTTTAGCAATAAAAATCTCACTTTTTAATTTTCTTCTTAAATGTAAACACAAAACCTGCCATTTAATAGAGCAAAACAGTAGAAGGCAACAAGAACATCGTATCATTGATGATGGAACAACACAAGTTGCAAGATTCCTGCTTAAACAAAACTAGCCCCATCCCTAAGATGGACTTTTCAGCTGTATGAATTTGCAATCACTGTCTTGTATCTGTTTTTAAATTCACTTTTCACAATCAAGCACTTTCAACAATCTGCTCATCAATTACCAAACATACGCGACTCTTCCAATTCAGAGGTCTAACGGCAGGAGAAGGAAAGGTTAAATGTATCGTAAAGCATGTTACAGTAGCTATTAAAGACAAAGGCTGAAATCCAATCTATTAATGAAAAAGGGACTCTTACGCTAAAAATTTCCAAGAAGTCAGGATTTCACCCACAGAGCTGATTTATTAAGTCATAAGGTGAAAGTAGAACATGCTGCTGCGATGCTAACCACCATAAACAAACCCCCAAACCAGCAGCTCTTTGCTCAAAAATGTGTTAAGTAAGATTAAGAACAGAAAATCTAAATGTAAGTCATTAATTTACAAATGAGACCCAATGTAACCACGTAATTTTTGCCTGATTCTTATTATCTAAAGATCATGAGCACCTAAACTACACATGGAAAGCAAGTTACAAAATAGCTTCTAGTAGTTCCGTGGAAAGGCTGACAAGAAGAGAGGAAATTGCCTGATCATTAACACTAACTGTTGTCACACTCATACGCCTATCCAAGCTGTAGCTGTCATCCTCTACACCTCACTCTTTTCTTCTTAAGTGTGAGAAGAGCTGATCTTTTGTTTAAGTGCTATAGCTGGGAAAAATACAAATTATCAAGCATATCATCAGTTATTTTGCAGCCTTAAGCATCCGGAGGTCAGTGAAGAGCTACCTTCTCATCAAAAGAGCAATTTCTCTGTAAGAGGAACTCAGAAATGGCTGAGGCATGCACCAGAGCACAGCAGCCTTGAAGTCCCTGCTAGACCCTGCATTAGCAGTGTCAGACTCCCAGTTGGAGGACAAGCTTCCTCAGGGCTATTGTGACATGTTCTAGACATATTATTCTATTCTCTTCTGTTTCAGAGAGCTCTGTTGGTTTCCTTGGTACTCATTTTCCTATTGCTCATCTCCTCTAGCCCGCAGCACAATTTTCAAATTACAAACAATGATAAGAACAATGTGCACAAAGGAACTGATGTTAAATGTTGTCATCTCTCTTGGTTATTCAGCATAACAACTGGCAAGAAGACAGATGACATCCGTTATATATGTCAGCAAATTTGCACTTATATCAATTATTTATACTCACTTTTGGTTAGAGATGTGGGAGATAGCTCATTTCTCATTTTCCACACTGAGGCTTTCAGGACTGGATTCAATTACAGCTAAATTATAAGATAAGGTTAGGGATAAATATTGCCACCCTCTGACAGTTTTCACAGATTCTGTTGAGGCTTAATGTCTGCTTGTATGATAAAAAAACAGGGCAACCTTCAGCTTCAACCTAGCAACATCACCATGAAGATTGCCTTAGGGCCACCACTGTGCAGAACAGCTGCCACTTCCACACAGGATCACAAATGATCCTTTCATTCTGCCTATACTGTCAGCAACACAAGTAAACATTACATACTTAAAATGCACCACAAAGAGCTGTTTCACAGAAGCATTTGAGACGGTCTGAAATTTGTCCTATCTCAATAAAAATTTCAATACTTTGACTGAAAGAGAAGTGCACATCTAAAAATATGCATCCTAAATCATCACATTCCTGTTTCCAATAGTTGGTGAGAACTTAGCTTAAGTACATCCTGTTACCCTTTCTGAGCAGCCTTAGTCAAGATGCTCCTGAGGGTAGAAGACTGTTCCTCATGGACATGAAACGGCCAAGGTGTATCATGGGCTACCACAAAAGCAAGTTCATAGCGGGCAAGGAGAACGTGAAGACACGTTTTTGTAGTATGTTAGAGCAGACAGCTGCACCATTTCATTTGGAAAACAGATACTTTAGGGGAAAACGTCCCCATAAACTATCAATAGATTAAATACAAAATGCTTGCTTGCTGTCCCACAGATAGTAATGAGCAATGTATAGAGAGCACAGCTATTCTGCCTGCCCAGGTTTGCTGTCAGGGCACGTTGTCTGGGGCAGGGAGCTCCACCAGCCGGATGCACCCCTCCAAGGTCTCCGCTACAGCCACTAGAGGTCAACACGATCACACGCTTCACAGCACCCCAGCTCCAGCCTGGACAGAGCCCGCGCTCAGCTCCGCATGGTCAACACCTGGAGTTTGTGTTCGGCAGGGTCCGAGGTGGGTTAGAGTGGCTGCTGACCTCTGTGAGCAGTGAGGCTCCACGTGGAAAGGTGTAGGGACCTCCGTATGACTGTGCTGCTCCACACAGTCTGGAACCGCACCACAGCCATCCTGAATTTGGCACCGATAAATAGGGGGATGCACAGTCGTGTGGAGAGCGAGCAGGAAAACAACGTGTGGTGCCCATCAGCAGGTGAGGACTAACGATGCTCTTCTGAGCAGTGGCTGATGATCTGCTTAAAACCTGAAATACAAACCCAGGAAACCCGTATCTCCTTTTATACAGAATAGTACCAAATCTGCTTCTTGCATATTCGTATTCTCCATGATTTCCAGAGACAATGATCAGTACTTATTTAACTTTAGGCACGTTTTTTATTTTATCTTCCCTAGGGGCTTGTATAAGTACGGATCTAGCATATTTGAGTCTGAGAAATCAGTGGGTAGATAAGGCAAATACATTCAGCGAACAACAGCTCTCCAACCATTAAACAACCTCCAAAATACCTTCTTTCCCCTGCAAAGTCTAACGCAGCTGAACATTGTTATGCAATTATTTGTCTTTCCTTTCCCCAGTTTTACTGCTGCAATTTGATAATTTCTTGCCTGACTCAATATTTACTTTTCATAACCTGTCACTAAAGTTCCCATTTTTACCAGTCTGTTTTTCCAACACAGAAACATTGGTAACATCTTTCTAACTTTCTGTCCCACAACATTTACTTCTACACTGATATCCTCTATTCTAGCTAATTGTCACCTTCTTTTATACTCTTCGGCAATGTTCAGCCTCACAGACTCACACAGATTCACAGAATATTATGAGTTGGAAGGGACCCACAAGGATCATCTAGTCCAACTCACCATCTAACACCCGTACAGAGACCGAAAGCACATCCCAGAGCGGTAACACAAACCTAGTTCCCTCACAGTCTAGCAGGCCACTCTGAGCCGGAAGGGACCCAGGATCATCCAGACTCACTTTAGCTTCCTTTGTTATTGAATTTGCTTAACATTAAATCTGAATTAAATTTGCTTCCTCTGTGAGAGGAATGCCCTCGGTCTACCACTGTATTAAAGGATGGAACCAAATATGTGATATGTTTTAGCAAAAGACAAACATTGCAAAGTTTGCCCACACGTTTGTATTCTATCCACCTCCAGAAAAGATCAAGCCTTCAACAGGTTTTTCTCAATAAGAAAATATGGAAAGAAATATAAAAAATTCTCAATATGGTTTTAAAGTTCAGATAACAGCAGATTCAAGTTGTTTCTGATTTCTGGAAGCTTTTGATACTGAAGGAAAAATACCATTATAAGCCTTTGTATGTTTTCTCCATATTGAGATGCAAGCATTATAGATGAACAGATAGCTGAAATGTGGCTTTTTGTAGAATGAAAACTGTGACTTATGGTTATACTAATAGCCTTTCAAGGTCTTTTTATAACAGTAATTCCATTTTCCTGGAGTAATTACATGTATTTATTAAATGCTTCAAACTGCTTTATAGCTTTAGTAACTTGCAATTTCATAATTCTTAAAAAAAATCAGAATCCACATACAATTTTTCGGTCTGGAAATGTAGAACCGTTAACAATTAGAATTTTTATCAAGAGCCTTGATATTCTCCTATTTGAGATTAAAAATATGAAATTATTCTATTGATTGGCAAAACATATCCTTTTAACATTTTTTTCCTTTTACTATTTTGCAGTTTATTCTTGTTGAAGAAAAACTCTAGAAAAGAACATCCAGCTGAAGGCATGCTCCAGAAATGGATATTAGCTTAGAAATCCTTCTATTCACACTCTTCCCAAATGCTGAGAGCTGACACAGCAGACACCCACATAATGTGCTTTTGATGAGTAACTGCTGCCTGCCCTGCTGAAGCTTTCCTGCTGTGCATGGGGAAAGGAAAGGCTCATGGGGCAGCAGGATGGTGGGCATCTCAACAGGAGGAGTGTTGGGCTTACTGGCCCATTGCTGCACTCCCCCCTTGGCACTTTCTAGAAGGCAGGATCTAGAAAGGACCCCTGGACTGAGAACTTGGGTTAGGGTGACTCCCCAGGAACGTGTTCCCACCCACACGATATCCTCCTGTTGTGCCATCCAGACTTGTACTGGGCACACCAGCATCTTCCCAGTGTGAAGCACTATGTTATCCATAGTCCCTAATTGCTTTCCTACGGCTTCTCCTGCTGTGACAGTCCCCACTTGCAGTGCTGGGAAAGAGAGTGAAAATAATGAATGTAATTCTAGCAAGAAGAGGCACAGGGCGTGGAAGAGAGGAGATTGTTTTTAAGATGAGACCGATGTTCACATGTATTTCAGGCATGGGTTTAGCTACTATAAAGAGTTGGAAAAGTCTTCTCAGACCTCATGAATCATTCTCATCTAATGAGAGCACAGTGTGGTTCAGCTACCAAATAAACACGCGTTATCTGCTCTTAGCCCTGGTGGACGTGACTGCGGGGCTGAAACTAATCAGCAGAGCCTTCGGCTGCTTGAACACGCAGGTAGGGATTAAGTTTCACTTTGCTTTTTTGCTGTTGTGTGCACTGAATTATTTGGCAACTAAAAGACCTCAGAGAAGACAGTGCCAAAGCACTGCTGAGTTCTTTTAAGGTTAAAATCATTCTTTTGCCAGTAAGATTTTAGTACGTTATAAAAAGCAAACAGTGGTCTTGCAAACCTCTCCAGATTTCTCCCTACTCTGGTTTTGAGCCATTAAGTCCTGCAGGAATGAGGAACCAGAACACCACATTATATCACATTTGAGAAAAAAGTGGGAAAACCCACCAAACCCCTATAATGGTTTTTCTTTCTCCTTTTTTGCTGCCTCTCCTCTCACTTTCCCCTTTTCCATTTCTGCCTACAGATACTAAAGACTTGGAGAAAGACATTTCAGAAGGTCATGGCTGTGAAAGACAACAGTCAGTATGTCAGAATCCTAGTACAGTCCTGGTAAGCTGCAGCATTCAAAAATGGGTTGCAGAGCTTCTGCAAAGATCCTCTAAACCAGGCAAAATTCCCACTGACGCCACCAAGACTGCTGCTTAGATAAAGGCTGATCTCTCACATCATTGGAAGGGAAAGCACATTGGTGAGCAAATATTATGCTGTCAGAAATGTAACCTCAGTCATGATACTTGAAAATATTAATTAGATGTGTGGCTTTTTTTTTTTGCTTATAATCTTAGCAAAGCTCTACATTTCATAGCTTCAGATAAAATAAGGGGTCTTACGCAGAGCTTTTCAGGTTCATGTGCAAACTAGGAGCAGAATGGGCACTTTCCTAAATCAGTATGTATTTTCTAACACTTCTGTATTCATATAACACAAAATAAATCAATGCACATAATCTAAACAAAACTATCCTGGCCTGTTGTGGGCAGATAAAATCAGCCAGCCCAATTATTTGCCTGGGAAAGCCAAACAAATGAGTATCGTGTACATTCTAATACATCAAATATTACACAAGGAAATGTTTACCTCTTTTCTGTGTGGAACTGTAACCAAGCAACACTTGGTAGCTCATTATCAAATCCTAAAAACATCTTCAGGAGACTACCTTCCACTATTAATTTGTCTACTGAGAAATAAGTAATCCTAGACAGTTGAGGCGGATTTGTGATAGGATGCAGCATTTGTTATCTTTGTGAAGTGTGGGATTTTAATGTCTTGCATTCCATCTTTACCAAACCCTCCAGAATCCAAAGTTCTGTCCTGGATCAGCCTTCCTGCTCAGAATATGCTTGCAGTTTCACTGGCAGCAGTGTTAGGTCACAGCTGAGATGGAAGACTGTCTCTCTTCTCTGTATTTCTCTTTCCTCCTGTTCCTGCTCCCATCTATCCAGCCATGCCTCTTCCTAAGAGCTCCCAGCTGCCAGCCTCTGCAGTTGAATTTCTCTTAGCAATACTTTCTAGTCAGTAATTTAAATTAGTTCCTACCTGGGTCTACTGAGCACCAAAGGAGCCAAAGGCAAAGCAGTGGGAGACAGGCTAGAGTAGAGCAGGTGGAGGTGGGAGAGAGGGTGAGAGAGAGAAACACCTTCACCACAGGATCTTCAATGACCTGTGGAGCGGTATCTTTTATGTCCCATGCACTCCTGTGGTCTTCTGCACTGCTGAGTCACCTGGCTCTACCTGTACCTCCCTACCAGCCTAATGGGAAACAGCATCCAGAGAGGAAACATATTTTCCCTGGGAAGGGAGAGCCAGGATGGACACAGGACTGGAACCTGAAGCATTTGGAAGCTACTTACAGCTTTAATATTCCCAAATACTTCATCTATTAGTTTAGGTTTAGGCCCAAATTTTTGCCATTTGAAGGCAGAATGAAAGCAGCAGATATCTTCATGCTATTTCAGTCAATATGCATCTGCCTGCAAGTCACCAACTTATATGACAGGATGGTGTTAGATAATAGGTTGGACTCGATGATCTTCGTGGTCTTTTCCAACCTTGTTAATGCTGTGAATTCTGGTTGTGTGGACAAACTGATTTGGTTGTGTGAAAGGCTTTCACTAAAAGTAAAATTAAAACTTCTCACAGCCTCTCTTACAAATGGCTGAAAATGGCTCAGGAGCTGCTCTGCTATGACTAATGCTTTTTACACCAACCACAGCTCTCTCACCCAGTGCTCAGCTCATCATGGCCACCTGCTGTTTCCTGCATTGCTCTGAGACTGCAGACGGAGCAACCATCATCTTCCACTCTGTGTTTGTTTGTGTGCCTCAGGCTGAGCTCTGGCTGGGCCATCAACATGATCAAAACATTTAATAACAATACATAATTAGAACAACTATCCAGAGGAAAGTGTGCAGCTAATTATTCTCAGACTGCAGTCCATTGCAAAAACTAAACAGGCTGAAAAAGGGTTACTTTGCACACATAGTCTTTCTGAAGTAGTGAAGGAGAAACGACCAGTGGTTCCATTTTTCCTTCCTACATTGGCAGCGTTCCTCCTGATCACGTTTCAAAAAATTAAGACAGACAAATGATGTCACTGCAGGTGTTTGCTTATATGATTGATAGTACTGTTGCAATGACCCCAAGGAAGCACCCACAGAAACAAACAAATCTGCTGCTGGCAAACCTCTGTAACATGGCAAGAGTCTGCAGCAGTTGCAGTGCCTCCTACCTGGCAGGCAGGCAGGCTTACATTCCACAAGCCTACAACTGATGCAGTGGATTAGGCAGCTTGCAGGCCACTTGTTTACAAAAACAGTATCAAAGTCTCACAGTCCTGGACCTGTATCTCTGGAGATATACAGAGATAGGTATACTATGGCCTTAAAAACTGTTTGCTGTCTGTCAAACCCTGAGCATTCAGGTAAAAACATTGGGCTAAGGTGTTTAATGCATCATGTGCTTTCAATAGGGTGATGAATATAGTTTTATCCAGAACATCCCTTGATGATGAAGCAAACTTAAATGTTCACATTAAAAAATAACAAAGGGAAGCTATTCTTGGAGCCTTTTGGGCCACCAGATTCTTCCTAAATGGTGCAGAAACATCAACTTTGAATAATTAATGCCTGAAGTGGGTGATTCTCGCTCAGGAAAAGGAAGAAGTGTGTGCTGGTCCTCCAGTAGTCATTCCCACTAGAAGTGAAAGTCAACTTCTCTACTGCCTTTCATGGGGATTACTCAGCCTTCCGCACAGTAACAAGACACTGTCTTGCTTGCCTTTATAGATCTGAAAGGGGAGATGTTCAAGATCTGGCTGTCAGAGGATCTATTGGAAAGAAAAGGGCTCAACACTATATAGATCACAATCCTCCCGTTTTAGAGCCACAACAGCCCTCTAACTGAACCAGACATCCTGACACACCTATCCATCCTCATGATTTCCAGTTATCACATATCCAGGCAAGCAGTATAAAAACATGCTTTTTCCTCAGAACACCAAAAGAGAGATTGGCAAAGCCTGCCAGTCTTTCCCCTCACCTACACACGCCAGTGATATGTTCATTTATATTTTTAGGATTTAATTTCTGGAATAGCTTTTTCCTTCAGATTATGGCAAATTGCTAATGCACTGTTTCAAACTGAGCCTGAAACTATGAAGGTACTACAATGGTACATAACAGCAAAACAGAGCTCTTAAGTCAGAGGTCAGATTGAAATACACAACTCATTCACACAGGGAAAACAAACTGTGATGAAGCCTTAGAACTATGCAGCCACACAGCAAAGTTCTAGGATTTGAAACAAGTGGATTCTAAAATATTTCTCTCATTATAAAGACACACTAAAAAAAAATGGACACAGTGGGAGTTTCTTAATATACCATGACCCTGATGTTAGCTCAGCTGGTACACTAATAATGCCAGAGTTGTGGGTTTGATCCCTGTATGGACCATTCACTTAAGAGCTGGATTTGGTGATCCTTGTGGGTCCCTTCCATATCAGAATATTCTGTGACAATCTCTCTGATATGAAATGGTTTTATAAAAAGAAAGGAGAGGGAATCTTCATGTGGGCAAATAGCGATAGGACAAAGGGCAATGATTTTAAATTGAAAGAGGGCGGGTTTAGATAAGATGTTAGGAAGAAATTCTTTACTGAGATAGTGGTGAAGATCTGGAACAGGTTTCCCAGAGAAGTTGCAGATGTCCCATCCCTGGAAGTGTTCAAGGCCAAGCTGAGCAACTTGATCTAGTGAGTGATATCTGCCCATGGCAGGGGCTGTGGAACTAGAGGATTTTTAAGGTCCCTTCAAACCCAATCCACTCTGCTATTTATGATTCTATATAGGTGAGCTTTTTATTTCAACCTAGGAAAACAGGAGGCAAGTTTAGTGGCTACTCCCACATGAAGGGAGATTACCTTAAGGTGTCTCAAAAGGTATCTGTGTGAGCCCTATCAGCCCCAGCCTGCTGTCCTGAGTGGTCCAGCACTTCTAGATCAATCTTATTCTGCAGAATTTCAGATAGTTGTTGATGTGCAGCTATTTATGGGTTTTGAAGTAGCTGGGATTCCTCATAAACCAGGAAATACTGACACTACAAGATTTTTATTCCAATAGCATGAAAAGGAAAAAACCTATTCAGGTCAAGGAGTAAAGTACATTGATTCAGAGATTCTATCTATTCCTTGTCTCTTCAAGGAGACTAAAGCTGCTTGAATCCTCAAGGCTTTGTTTTTAAAAACATAGTCTCATGTGACTTTGGGTGCAAGTCAGGACATGAACTCCAGCTTAGCTAAATCTATTCAACTCAAAGGGTAGTTTAAATAGCAGGACACATCCTGGAAAGAACAGGGCTGGAACCTTCTCTGATGGCTAAAGCCTTCAGGCAAAACAAATGACCTTTGTCCTTTGGAACCCAAACAAAAAAATAAACCTTGCTTCACATTAATGGCATATAATGAATAAATGAAATAATAATAATGATTCTCTCTCATTTTTTGTAATAATTTTTAAACAGAACATTATTTCCTGTATATCTCTGAACAAAACAAAATAGTATTTGTAAACGGAGGGATGATCTGAGAATGACACACTTTCCTCCTCTGCTCCTTTTGAAACTGATTTAGGTCTCTTTTACACAGCTGAGGCTGTAAGTAAGAGCAAGTGTAAGAAATGAGTCATATCAAAACTTCCACTCTGATCAACTGTGAGTAGTCTACCTATTCAACCAGCCTAACACATTATTATTTTTAACAGGACCAACAGGGGCAAGTGCTGGACTCTGCTAGGATTTGCCATGTTTATGTATATAAACCCACTCCAGCTAAGTCTAAGACTTGGAATTTCTTGGTTCTTGCCAGTAGCACAATCAGCTCAAGCATGCCTGGTCCCCGGCTTAGACAGCAGCCATAAACAGTGTCCTGGAGCAGTCTGGAGTGTCAGGAGCCAGCCAAGGAGCAGGGGTCTACTTGGTCTAAACACACTATATCAAGTTTATATCAGTCTACATGAGAAACCACGAAGTGCTTCAGCTTCCAGACTCAGGGCTGCAACAGAGGCATCTGCTCTTGCTGTTTTTCACCACAACCCACCCCAAAAGTGTGCCCCTGTCAGCCAGGGCCAGTGACAAAGGCACATGTGTAACTGCCCATGCCATGAGCCACTGAGCAGTGCTGAGAGATGAGCACAGTGCCCTGAATATACAACACAGTAGAGTAATGCCACTTGTCCTGGCCTGAGCACTCAAAAGACCAAGGGTAGGAACAACACCACACCGCCTAAGCTCCCTGATTTACTCTCTGGTACAAATCATCACCTTAAATCCTGAGCCGTAAAGAAAATGCAAAGGTTGTAGCACACTCAGCTGAAAGAAGGTGTACTACCAGAGCAAGGCCATCAAAAATACTGAATGCAATGTCCTCTGAGATGACCCTGCTTAAGCAGGGAGGTTGGACCAGATGACTCTCTGTGGTCCCTTCCAACCTGGCGTGTTCTGTGATCCTGTACCTTGTATTAGCCAGAACATACATGCCAGTCGTGACACCCCAATGGTTAATCCTTCATGATTTCAAGGCAACATGACAAAAGTGCACTTATGCACCATTTTTAAAGGCTTCAGACCAAGTCATACATAAAATGGTGAAAGGGTGGCCAAGTCATACAGGATGGTTGTATCTACCCATGAAAAAGTCAGTTAGACTAAATTAGGCTATTGCACAGTGCTGGTACTTGACAAGAAGCAAAGAAAATTGTTCTTGCAGTCCCAGTAGGAGCTCAATTAATTATTAATAGGGACTTGTTATAGCTGACATGTACTGCATTAGAGGAAATCCCAGTGGTTTAGTGTGTGGGTGAGATATTCACTTTTGGCTAAATGAGCCAATCTGGCCAATAAACTTTGGCAGCTTTTCTTAGTTGGCCATAAGTAGGGAAAAAATCAGGAGTCAGATGTCAAGAGAAAAATCAGTCTATTTGAACTACTGACCTTATGACAAAAAGTCTAGACTTTAATTGTCTCTAATGCTTCAAGTTTATGAAACCAATAAATAAAATCCAGTGATTAAAAAGGAAAAGGGACAAGGCTTGACTACTTCTGAGAGTCCTGTGTTCTTTTCCTTTCTCTTCTTTCTTGGAGATTTTGATAAGGGGAGGTTGGCTTACAGGCTAGAATATGTATTTTTCTCTAGCTGTTTCTCAATTGCCATGATCCTATTTTGAACCTGACTGAAGGTAAGCATCCTTATTCACAGACAAGAAGGCTGAATTTGGTAGGCCGATTTCTGGTGTGGTTAACAATTACCAGTCACAAATATTCACACAGCTTGGTTTTACAAAAACCTCTACAGATTGAAAAAATTTCATGCATTATAACCTGGGGAACTATTCAGGAGAAAATTTGCAGCTAGAAATCATCTTAATTTAGTCTCCTCTATACAGACCTTCAATGACTTCCGTGAGAAGTGGAAACAATAACTCAGGGAACAAGAAGTGAGGGACCACCAGAGGTGATAAACAGTTACTTATTAATCAAAGCAGGAGTACACAGCTACAAAGCCTTTGGGCAGCAATATATACATATGCACCCAGCAAACAAAGAGGTAAGATCAGGAAAAATGTGCTAAATAGAAAAGGAGCTAAAAAGATACAGAGTTTGTCATCAATATCTGAACAAGCTTCACCTGCTCAAAGCTGGACACCTGGACAAAGTGTCACTGCCCAGAGAGGTATTTGAAGACAGATGACCAAATTTCCAAACAGTCTACCCTGCAAAAGGGTTCAAGTTTTGTTCTCTAGATAGTGCCTCTGCCTCACAGCTGTAGTCAAGTATATAAAATAGGCCATGCATGGAGAGAACAGATTTCTGTGTTAGGATGAGGTTTTCCTTTACATGGAGAATCCTTACAATTCAAAAACCTTTTAAGTAATAAACATAACTGAGGGCATAGTTAGCTGGAAATGGCTTACCAGGGCATTTTAATGTGGGGCAAACACTCTCCATCAGCTGCTCTTGTGAATGCTTGCTCTTCTGAAGGGGTGAACTTCTTACTTTTGCAAAACACATTCAGTTTCCCCAGTTTCCTTGAATACAATCTGTGAATTGGGCACACTCTCTGTACCTGCAAACAGGCACATGCAGCTTTGGCTTGGAGAAGAATGCAGGCCTGTGCTTTCTTTCAAGTTGTCTTTTCCAAGTACCATCTTTGAGCCTTTCCTCAAGGCTAGAATAACTACACATGTGCAATTACTTAATGCTGAGATTAGCCTGCGGCAGGTGGCAGGCTTTGCAATCACCTTTGTGGTTAGATCTGTGATCCTTAAGTATTTATTTAATTACAAGTGTAATCCCCTAGATCTGCACCTGTAAGTAGTTCAGCTTCCCAGAACCTAGAAGTCTAGAGGAAGGAGACTTCAAAAGCTTGTTGCCTTCGTAGACACAGTTGGAAGTGACTCTGAGAAATAATCAGATTTTTCCTCAAATACTGAAGCTCTGTATGATTTCTGAACACCACAAATATTGGCATGCTGCCTATTCCTTCCAATTAGCTTCTAATTACACAGTATAAGGTATGGAATATAATGCAAGATACAAAATTGTCCATTAATATGAATGTGATGAGACCAGAGAGAATATTTCTGTATGAGCTGCTAAACTGACTTGAGAGTGATTGATCATCTTCATTTCAGTTTTATTCCCAGCGTTCAGTGTTGCTTTGTTTGGGGTTTGGAATTTAATAAGATTTGCATTTAGAATATTCGAGCTAAAAGCTTTCATCTCATCTGGATTTCCTGGAATTAGTTTAAGAATTTTAAATAAAAAATGAGAAGAGGGAGGAAGGCAAGAAAGACCCCAAACATCCAATGCTGTACTATTTTAAAAGATTCCGAGAATGATGTGTGGAAGTCGAAAGTGTAGACAGATACAGTGTCTGCTAACAAACAATTACGCAGGCTCATGGACTCTCCTAAGAGTGAGAATGCAGGAACTAAATGAAGCAGTTAATTGCAAATTAACTTTTTTAAGGCTTTGGGAGGAATTAAGTGCAAGTAACTTTCCACTGCCATTATGTTGGTTTCCTATGGGAATTAAGGAAAGAGAATATGCAATCCACGGGCTGAGTCACATGACCAAGTCCCTGTATCCTAACCCGTCATCGCATTCAGTGGGATCAGCACTCGATGGATGCTCAATCCTAGTCCTGGGTCAGTGCACACAGAGAGAACAGTAGAAGTGCCAGAAGTGCCTAAGTAATGACTGATGGAAGGCTGGGAGAAACAAAGTAGAGATAGTCCTGTATGACTCTTCTCATACTGCAGTGCTGGTTGCCAGGGCCAACTCTGTGCACACTGTTCTACAAACTGATAGCACAGCTGATGTGCTCACCAGCATGGAGGGTAGGGTGTGGAAGAGACCTCAGTGGAGTTTCCTGCAAGGCTGTCCACCAGCTGGACAGCTCTCCTGCATGCCTGCCCATTTCTGCCCTGTCAGAGCCTCACAGTTGCACCCAGGGCCACATCCTTTGCCGGGTTCTCCAAGAGGATCTGGTGAATCCTTACGAGAATGGAGGTGGCTCAGTGTCCTTGCCTCGCACCAGGGGCATCAGCTGCTCTGCAGTGCCTGCCAGGCAGAGATCCAGGAGCTCTGTGGCAGCTCTCCATCCTGGTCGTCCCAGCAGTCCTGAGCCCTGACTGCCTGGCTGACACAGGACAGTAGGTCCCCCCGGAGCCAACAGAAGTCGGACCCAGGAGGAGAGGTGCTGGTACTCGTTTTGTCAGTGTCTATTTCATGTGCCTCACGTGCCTCAAGGATGGGCTGGCTCCCCTTGGGTGGGCACATTGCAGAATTGGCACAAGTCACTATTGCCCCTGGCTGCCGTCTCCCACAGGGCTGTGGCTGTGGTTGCCTTCAGCTTCCTCTCCTTTCCCCACTGACTGGCCTCTGAACAGCTTGCAGAGCCTGCTCCAGTTCCCCTCCATCCCCTCTCCCTCCATACAGTGCATCCAGGGTGATCAAAGGTCCCTCCAGTGTCCTCCATGCTCTCCTCTGAGAGTCTGCCAGAAGAGGAGAAGCAGCTGGACCCTCAGTGACCAAGTGTCTCCCCAGCAAGAAGTACCCACCAGCCAGCTTTGCAGTGACTGAGCTCTATCCTGCACCCTACCCCTGTCAGGCTAAGAGTCAGCAAGGGACAATGCTGTCTCCTGCCTGTAACAGCTTTTGCGAGTAAATGCAGAAAAAAAGCTCTGAAATAGTGTTTTCCACCAGAAAATGTTGTCAAGATGTCAAAGGTGAAGCAAAAAAATGAACTGACTTTACAGAAGTCACTGAAGAGGATCAGTCTGGAAATGTTTCTGTGTGTTCAAACCCTCTATCTATAGACACAGCAATCAAGTACTTAGAAGATTATGAATGGTAGGTGAGAGGGTGACATTTTTCTTTTAGGAAGAAAAACATATTTTTACTTATCCATGCTGCCCTTCATCAAGTTATTCTGAGAAAGATCAATTCACTGAATTTCTCCTGCTGATTTCTTTGAAAAAATGTTTGAACACACAGAGGTGGTTGGGGTTTTTTTCCTTTCTTCGCTCAGTACTACCGAGTCTATTGAAAAGATTGAAGCCTTTGTCAAAACACTCCGGGTTCAGACACTAAGAGACTTTGTTTGAAATTCAGTAATATCCTTTTCACTTGAGCTGAGGTGCATGGTTATTTATCTACCTCTTGTCAGCAGAGACCTAGTTTTATATTGGTTGCAGCAGTAAACATAGATACCTCTTTACTGAGTTTCTCTTCTGAGTTTTTTCTCTCCTCCCAAGCAAAGCAAATACTTCCAGGACAACACCTTCTATAATCTGTATTCCTGTAGCAGCAGGCAAGGTGAGGAAGTTTTGTTTCAGTTTTTTTTTTTCCGACATCATCCACAGGTCACTTCTGATATATATACTCTGTGCAATTTGTTATGTCTATAACACACCTGTAGCAAGTCATACTGTGACTGCAGTCAGGTAATGTCCCTGCAGGTCCTTTACCCTCCAGTACTAATATCAAAAGGTGCTTTGGGAAATCTTTCCAACAAGTCCTTTTCCTTTGACCAAAGATGAACAATGATGAACAATGACTGTTGTGACATTCCCATCTGTGCTTCCAGTACCATCACTTACCCTCTCTTATCCCCAGCAGCCTTAGTTCTGATGGAGGCTGATATGAAAAAGGGACCGTGTGCTCAGGAGTTAACGAATCTGAGTGCCTTGCTAAAGATGCTTTCAAAAGAAGGGAGACATTCAGAGGAAGGAATTACTCTGCAAGGGCTGAGCGTCCACTGAGGGAAGGATTCGAGACAGCATGGGCCCTTTTGGTAATCCTAGTCAGAGACTGTGCAGCCCAGCTTACACAGCTGGGCCCTGTTTATAATTATGAAAGGATTTTTTTCCCCTTGGTTGGTTGGCTGGTTGTTTTGCTTTCAGATCACTTAACAAACAGGAAATGAAGAGTACATCAAACAAAACACAAACAGAGCTCCACACATTACACCACTCAGCTGGGAAGCTCAATGTGAGTCTCACTGAGGGGTGGGAGTTCCAGGGACAGTACACCCTTAGCTGTAATTCCTTTCTTCTCAGCCCTTCCCTTTTATCCTGTGACAATGAAAGGACCGTTTTATTTAACTAGTATAGGGAATCCTTCATTTCAGCTGCCCAAAAGCCAGATCACTACTTAATTAAAAACGTAAGTG
Organism: Pitta sordida; assembly: GCA_013390025.1. Classification (NCBI taxonomy): domain Eukaryota; kingdom Metazoa; phylum Chordata; class Aves; order Passeriformes; family Pittidae; genus Pitta; species Pitta sordida. Next base: position 375,506 of record WEKX01009913.1, on the reverse strand, counting down.
GAAAGTAAAGGGAGTAAGAGAAAGTCAATGCGAGCATTACAGACCTCATCGCCTCTGTGGACCAAGACAGCAGCTGACAGGAGGCAACTTTTTGCCTCCTGTTACCATTGTAATTAGCTGAGATTTACAGGAGCACAAACTAACTGCAGATTTTTCTGAAGCCCAGAATGGAGACCATATTTAAGGATCTAGGTCCATCTTTGTTTACTTTCGAAAGGACATTTTTCAAATGTACACCAGAAATCCATGCAAGTCACTCATATTTCCTCTGCACCTCTGCCCCTGTTCTAACAGTGCAGTTCAGGCAGACTTTGTAACCAGCAAAGAGGAGACGGCTGTACTCACACATCTCCCGAACAAGCTAGAAGTGGAATGGGTCAGAAACATCATGAACATCCTTTCCTAGGAGATCTCAACAGTCCCACAGGCTCGTATTGCTCAGTAACATTTCAGACAGACATCATGGAATATTCAATAATGCTAATGAAAGGAGTTGGTGCAAGTCCTCCCTGTCGTGTACCTTCAGCAGACGGGCATCTCCCTGCCCCATGGTTCCACTGGGAGTCCATGTTAGGAAATTGATTCCCCTTCTCCTGTTCTCTTTTCCTGGTCGGAAATCGATGTCAGAGCACAAGGACATTTGTTAATACAGGGAAAAGCAGAGTGCATATAAATATATTCTTACTTTTAAGACTCTGGTTGCCACATTTAGCTTTAAAGTTCAAGTTCATTCTAGAAATTAAATAAATCAGGCCTATTACAAGTGCACCATCTTGGCAATTTAAATAAATGATTCTATACTTAACATTATTGCTTAGTCATAAATAAAATCTTAATATTTTAAACATATAAAGTATGATTCACTGTGGCAGGAATGACTTAATATTAATCATCATCGGAGTGAAAGGCAGAGCAGTGTGATGCCCAGCTTTAGCTTTCTCTTCCACCTGAACCTGCACTTCAGCATGTAAGGCCAAAACTAGTGACAAGCTTTTCTAAACTTCTTCTGAGTAGCAAATATACTAATAGCATAGTTAATATATCTTGGAGAGATCCAAAATCAGGGGCAAAATGTAAATACGTCACAACAACACAGCAGGCAGGCAACACAGAGTATTTATTCATAACCTTACCTGCTCTTATTAACAACACTAGGAAAGTTCAAGGGTATTTTGGAAAGTTTAGTACACCTCAGGCTGCAAAGCTGGTGCTTCATTGGGCATGTTCAGCTCTCACTTCTCTAGACGTGCTGGCTTTAGAGTCCAGCTTCTTGTCAAGGTGGCCCAGCCACCTGGGTGTGAGGAGAAGCAGATTTGCCTCACTGTATAGGGCCTCTGTGGCACGAGAACACAAGAAAGGTTTCTAAAACGGCTTTGCTGTGCTGCTCCATCCTCGTGGCAACGTGTCTGGAGCCATATCTAGGCGGACAGTCTTTCCTTACAACCTATTATGTGCTCCAGGCAAGTTCACAGAATCACAGAATCACAGAATCAGTAAGGTTGGAAAAGACCATAGAGATCATCAAGTCCAACCTATCACCCGTTACCTAATCTAATCTAACCTGTTACCTAACCTGACCTGTTGCCATCCTACTACCAACACCTCATCCTACCCTAATATCTAGGTCATGTCACCAAGAACTTCATCCAACCTTTTCTTAAAAACCTCCAGGGACGGCGACTCCACCACCTCCCTGGGCAGCCCATTCCACTGAGAGATCACCCTCTCTGTGAAAAAGTTCCGCCTAATGTCAAGTCTAAATCTTCCCTGACGCAGTTTAAGACTGTGTCCTCTTGTTCTATCACTGGTAGCCAGAGAGAAGAGACTGACACCCAGCTGACTACAACTTCCCTTCATGTAGTTGTAGAGAGCGATAAGGTCTCCCCTCAGCCTCCTCTTCTCCAGACTGAACAATCCCAGCTCTCTCAATCGCTCCTCATAGGGCTTGTGTTCCAGCCCCTTCACCATCTTTGTCGCCCTTCTCTGGACACAAGTTATCAGTGTCAGAGCTTCCTTGCATTTGTGACATCTTTGAGGGATTCTACAGTACCCAGACTAGTAATGAAGGGAACTGGGACCAGAACAATAATAAATCTGAGAAAAAGATCCCCAGTTAGACTTTGTTCTAGGGCTTAACTGGGGGGTGTAGGGGTGGATGCTCCTGTGGGTCCCTTCTGGCTCGGAGTGGCCTGTTAGCCTGTGAGGGAACTAGGTTTATGTTCACCACTCTGGGGTGTGCGTTTGGTCTCTGTACAGGCATTAGATGGTGAGTTGGACTAGATGATCCTTGTGGGTCCCTTCCAACTCATAGTATTCTGTGATTCTGTGATAAGAGGTGTTACAGAAAGCACGGAAGTTAGAGATCACAGAACACAGCAGTGACCTCCCCAGTAGATCACGTATATGTAATATTTAATGGTATAAAGATCTATAATCTAAACTATATCATTATGAATAATTTCTGACAGGATTTTGATTGAGCACTCAAATCTGTCATCAGCATATATGATGGAAGAAATCACACTATATCATAGTGATATTATATCACAACATTCCCTTCCATGTGAAGGGTATTTGCCTTTAATGTAGCCAAACCTGAACCTTAACTCTATTTTCTCATGAATAGAACCGTTTTAAGTTTGAATCTGAAGATTTTACATATGAGAAACCCTCTTGAAACCAATGGAGTTACATGTGGCTAAAAAGAAGAAAAATCAGTACAGAAGGATGTTTAACTTTCTGGAGCACTATTCATGGCAGGACTGTGGTGCACACTCTGAGAATGTCCCCACTTTCATTGTTTTCCATGCACAGGTTCAATGTCAAGTGGAACGATTACAAAAGTCTAAAGGGAAATAAGGCTAGCTCTCCAATATGAACCCTTGCTGGTTTAGGTAAACTAATTAAATATAACTGACATTTCTTTGGCAGACAAAGTCCCAAAGTATGGAAATTCAAAGCCTTTTTGCTGGCCTGGGTTATTTCACTCAACAGAACTGGTAAACTTTATTAATAAATGCACTTTGCCTTCAGTAAAAGATGAGTCTTCACATGGACTGTTTTGCTAGCATAGTCATGTTGGTAAATCTCTTAAGCAAAGACTTATCCCAACAGAACTGTAGATGAAGGCCAAAGTTCAGATTCATAAATCAGAAGCCACTGGGTACCAGCTGAGACCTAGTAGATGCCTGTGTGCATGCTTTTGACTTGAGACAACTACTTTAACATCTTTTACTGTAGCTTAAATTGGCTTGCTGTGAATTAAGTAAATGTTCACAGGTAACTTAATGCATTGTAGTGGTTAAACCACAGTAAGGTGACCCAAGGACCTACAGTGCAGCCAGGGAAAAGGAACGCTGATCTTCCCTCTTCTCAAACCTGACACAGAAATTAAGAAAAAACATTAGCATTAACACTTGCCTGAAGTACACACTCTGTTTTCCATCACTCAAATCCTATTAAATCTTCAGACCAGCATGGTTTCATTTTTTATTTTGTTGGGGTTTTTAAGCCAAATCTCTTGCAGCCTACATTTGGTCTGATTTTTTCTGCTAAATCTGATTATAACTCTCAAGTGGCAGAGACCAAGTCTTAACCAATGTTTATATCTTACCAAGCAGACTGTAGACAATCAATAAATCAGAAATCATCTCAATAAAAGTTTGTATACATTTTATTAAGTCATTTAAGTGTGTATATAAGAAACTGTTTGAACAGCCTCCAAGTGGAACACTGTAAAACTCCATAGCAACGCTAATGACATCAGGGAAAAGAAAGAAGCTTTGAAAAAGTATATAGCTGGAGAGGTCATGGCTTTCAGCCACACTCGATCCCTCAGCATTCAGCATAAAACATACTGTTCATTCCCCCAGATGGTGAAGAACTGAATAGACAGGAAATAATTTACATGAGGGGTGATGCTCTCCTCCACATTGATGACATTTTTAAACACACAGTTGTTTCCCTTTGGGATCTTCATCTGTGGTAACTTTGGAAGAAATCCTGGGCAAGGCCTTGGCTGGTGGCTCTTAGAGGCAATGATTAGGGCAGGCAGTAACAATGGTCGAAGAAGATCCTGTATGTGATACTATTCGAAACAAATTCCTATTTCATAGAATCACTCTGTGCAAAACACCTTTTCATACAACTGCACCAATTATTTCAAGAGTTAAGATCCACAGCTCCTTAACTTGAGCAGAAAAAAGGAAAACAAACATGTTTATTCCCGTCCTGGCTCTTGTCAACTTCACATACGCAGTGTGAGCACCTCCCCTTTTTTGTGCAGGTGTCTCTCCACAGCTGTGTATAAGCCCTGACTGGGTTCAGATGTGAAGAGCCATTGAGATGACGTGGATCCATGGGTTGAAGTGGACCCCAAATTTCCTGTGACTCCGAGGTTGCTTGCTCCTGTGTGGACACTGAGGAAGAAGGATCTGCGTAATGCAACTTTCCCTACTCAGTGTGAGCTGCCTGTGTGCTTGGGAGGCCCTGAGATAGCGGGTTTGCAAGGAAGCCAAGTGCCCTACATCACCACTGCAACACACAGGAAAGCACCCAGGACTGAAGTGCCGTTTCTGTGGACTCGAGGGTGACAAAACACAAAGCATTCACAGCACAGCTGCCTGGAAGGAACAGAGTCTGCACAACAGGGGCTGTGCTTCAATCACCTCAGGAAAGGGAAAAGATAACTCAGCCACAAAAACACTCAATAGAGTTGAATTAAAAATCCTTCAGACATATTAGACAGTGCTTGTTATTTTTAATAACTATATTTGAGATATTCCTGTCATTACTGTTATTATTATTCCTGCCCCTTAACAACTAGAAAGGGACATGGAAGAGAGCTAAGATATTTCCTGATCTATTTTGTTTCCCTTTAGATAAATAAACTGGCAAACATTTCAAAAGATGCTCTGAGTTTTGTTTCCAATACACATCACCCATGTCATTTCCTCTCAGAAATACATTTGTGGGAATGCTCAACCACTTCTCATATTGACAGCTGTAGCAGACAACTTCTGATTTCAAATTAAAGCAGTCGATGACCAGCACCACTGCATGTGACTGGACCTCACTGATACGTGGTGATAGTTCTTTCACTACATACTATAAATTCACACACTTCTCTTCTGCAGGCTGTGATACTTTTCCTGCACTGGTGCCTCTTACCGATATTGGTTTGCCCTGATGCAGAGCTTTGTCAGTAAAACCCCCAGAGTACAGATTGAGCCATACTGGCAAAAGTTTTCTGGTGGCTCATTTTGCCTTAGAATAAACAAGTAATATTAACACAAGTATTAACACAAGCAAGTCCTTGGGACTGATTTTACCTATGTAATGGAATAAATACAACAGTAATAGCAAACCCAAATAGCCCTTTAACTACTTATCCACTTGCTCACGAAATCAAACGGTCTAAAGATCCCACAACTCAAGACAGCAGCATAACCTGTGGCTGAAATTATTACCCCTCCCTTCATCTTGCCCTCTACTAATATTAAAAAGCATTTATTTCCATGAAAGGTGAGCACCAGAAAAGACAGCCAGGATAGTGGATTTGGAGTGCATAGCCTGCAGGTTGAAAGGCTATTGTTAAACTTGTAGACAGTTTAACGTTTCTGTAATTCCATAGCACGCCAAAGGAGGGGATGAGAGGTCATCAGTCCATATTTTTTTACGTCTTGACTGATCTCTGACTGAAAAAAACAAATTTATTTTGGTATGTTACCTGCTTTTGTCCAGTAGGATACCAAACTTTTTATATATTTGGATCGGTTTCATTGTAAGAGAAGGATTCCTTGGGTAATTAAAAAAAACCCCAACAAAACCCAAAAGAAAAACCTTACTTCAACTTTCAAGTTCCTGAGGGTTTTTAGTTTGTTGTGGGGACTTTTGTTTGTTTGGAATTTTGTTTGTTTATTTGGTGGGGGGGTAGTTTGGTTTTTGTTTTGATGTGGTTTGGTTTTTTAAAGGCATTTATAAAACAAAATCTGGAGAGGAAAAGTGTGTGGTGCTTATACGATTTGAAGGTAACCTTCAAAATGCAAGTCAAATATAACCTATGCAGTAATGTCTACTCAAGTTGCCAAAAGATCTTCAAGCAATAACACGTTAACTGTCCAGCTCTGCTTCTGAAATAATTATCCATACCAACTACTATTTCATTGCTCAACAAAGACCTGTAAGAGGAACAGGGTAATTACTCCAGGGATCTGTAAAATACAGTGTTGTCTACCTCAAATACTGAAAAATGTACCACATAAATTCCACTTCCCCAAGAAGACAAAGGATCAGGTAAAAGAGATGAAATTAAATACCTGTGGGTATTGTTTCATGCCTTTGTAATTTCAGATCTCTTGTGTACACTGAGGTCAAAGTTTCACGCTTTTATCCACATTCAGAAATACAAGAAAAAAAATATTAATGTCACCTTGTAGCCATTTGGCTTTTAAGGGCAGAGAGAAATGCATTACTCTCAAGCTCACAGTTAACTTCTGACAGAGCTGACAAGGTCAGCAGCCACATGTGACCAGCATCTCCTTTCTGGTGCTGAAGACAGCGGATTCTTGGGTTGTAAATCAAACTGACAGGTCAGCATCACTTCAGCATACGCTAAACCGGTCCTGAAAGGTTAAATCCTACTGAAAGAAGTTGAGAATACATTGATTGCACAAGTGATCCGTTTATTCATCACATTTATTCACTTACTCTGGAAAAGATTCACCCCTAAAGCCCAGTCTGCTAAAGATGAAATCATTACTATAAGTCATCACCTCCTTCACATCGAAGGACCTCATTCTTGTTAACACATATTTATGTCACTGAAATGAATGACAAATGTGTGCTGTGTGAATAAAGCCAAAAAGCAGTCCTAATAACAAATGTTGGAAGAAATACAGCCACTAAAGCATGGAAGAGAACCACCCCATGAGTGTGTAAGAGGGTGCAGAGAAGAAGCCCATTCCCAAGCTTACATTGGTGAAAAGAAAAGAATCAAGACTGTTAAAATGCATATGGTACCTCTCAGTCTTTCACCCCAAGGGAATGAATGCCAGAAACAAATAGCAACAGCAGAAATGCCAGCAACAAGAGCTGTATTACAGCCCTGCATTTAAGGGCAAGTTTGATCCAATGCTGCGTGGGGAGGTGAGAGGACAGGGCTGTGTTCCTATTTCTGAAGTACATGGTCCAAGCTTCCCTTGCACTGGGAGAGCTCTAGATTTGTGTCCAGCACAACCCATTGACATGCACAGGGCAAGGAACAGAACCCCATACAAGGTTCCCACCATTGTCCCCCAGTGTGCCCTTTACCTCAGAGATTCTTGATTCCATAAACATAAGCAAAGACAAGGCAGTCCTGTAGGCTCCTCTGCAAGATTTCCTCCAAGTGAGAGCCTGGTTTAATTTCCTTCACAATAACATAGTATGTTTCAGCCCTTAGTTACTATGGAGTGCAGGGAAGGGAGGGACAGAAGTGCAAGTCTTCATATAAGTAATGCTCTGAGCAATGTCCCTCACTGCCTTTCTGTGGCATCAGACATTCATTAAAAATTCTTGGCTGTGCCTTTTTAGTTGTTAATAAAGCATGCTATGTAGAGCTATGGAACCCTGCTCCAGGCACAATCCCTACTATAGCTTGTCTGTATTGAATTCAGTTCCATTGTACTTATTTTTTGTTTGCGGAAGGACTTCAGCAAATTCAAAGAACAAAACTTGTGGAGCACTTGTATCATTGTGGCTCTCTTTTTGCTCTCCTGAGATATCCAAGTTCAAGCTGGACAGAGTTGAGAAACAACCTGGTTACTGATTATTGTGTTCTCCACTGGAACAGCTCCCAGTGGAAAAATTTTAGCTGGGATTGAATAGTCTTTTGTAATTTTTCCTTATGGCCAAAAAGATGAAGGAATCAAGTTCATCTATTTGTCCACAAAAGCTTCTTACCACTGGGATTATTCTGATGATTACAACAATAATGGCAGCACAGTAAAGAACTTTGAGGATTACAGAAAGTAATTTTAATTAACCAAGAATGGAGAAGTCTGGAGAAGAATGCCTGCCACCCCTGGCTTCCCATCCCTGTCCTTATCGGCATACTATAAGTATAATATAACATACTTAATAATAAGTATAATAACAATAATAAGTATAATTCATACAATAACAATACATTGTTATATGAATTATAGTGTTATATTATTATAGTATAATTCATATAATAATAATAAGTATAATTCACTACTGCATAGTGAATTCCTCCTGCCAAATTTTTGCAGAATACATTGAAGAGAAGGTAGAAAACAGCCCAACTAGTCATCTCACAGGAACTTGTCCTGCCAACCCTCTCCTGTATCAATCTTGGGCAAACATGGAGATGTTGGCTTCATATCAACCCCCTCACACCAATGCCACATGCACAGCAAGAGCTGGCTTTTGCCTGAAGCACCAGCTCTAACTAAAAAGGAAAGTAAAGAGCATATTACCCTGCTGTTTCACAGAGAACCAAAATTAGCACAATGTGTCATCTCAAGATGAAATGTTTGCAACCATCAGATCCACCTATCTTCTCTGGGAGCAGACATTTTTGCCAGTCTCACTTGTGTTGGTAAAAAGGCGAGGCAAAGAGACTTTTATCTGAAAGCACGTTTCCCTGGAGATCAAAAGTATACTCTTTAGTTTTCAAATCTTCCCTCTTTATCCTCACAGTTCCCATATAGGGGAAAAAAATGGCAAAACGTTAGCAAGAGTATATATAAATCACACCAACCACTGATCCTCTTATCCAGTAACCATAACACATCATACATTGAAAATCTTTCTCAGAGAGTGTAAAGTAAATTACATTTTGCTTGCCAGCATACTGAACTTTATGTTGGTTATTGTAAACTACTGAAAGCACAAAGGTATAGTCTTTGTGTGCTTTTCTTCGAACATGAAATATGAACATCAAAGGCTGCAGTTATCAGAAACTGCTCTTTCTCTGACTTGGCCTTTGACAATAGTCTGGTCTTCTCCCATCCATTACCAAGTTAAAAGAAACAGAATTAGACAAACCATTGGAAAAAAACACTTGTTACCAAAGATAATAAATTATCTATGCTATAAATATCACAATTACCAAGTACGTAGTTTTGCATTCAAATAATTAATTATAGGATAAAAGCTTAAAGAGAGCTAATAAAAAAAAAGAGGTGAAGAAAATGGTATGGTCTTTATAACTGTTTTCAATATTAAAGTTTTAGGAAATTTTATCACTTCTGCAGTTGATGAAAAAATCATTGCTATGATCAAAATTTAATTTTTAAACATTAAGAGATCATCATTCCACGTGTGTCACATTAGTCAGTGTGAAATTATCCTACTTTATTGCACTTTTTTTTTTTTTGCCAATCTGTTGTCAGAGTCAAGGCGACCTTGGCTCTTGCTCTAAAAAAGGGATAACACTGAATCACAGAATTTTTGTTAAAGGATTCTAGAAAAAACCTGAATTTTTGCATTCTTCAGTGCAAAAATTTGGGAATTTTTCTCTTTCCTAACAAGAAAAATGACTCAAGCATCATCATCAGGCATGTTTGTATCTGTTAAACTTGCAAATCTATTTTAATCCTGGGGATTTCACAAAGCTGCTCACAGTACCCCACTTGTAGTTCTGGTCTCAGAAAAGATGCTGCTGTTTTGTGCAACGTAGGTTCAGGTAAGAAGGTAAAGCAATCTGAGGTTACTCACTGAATTAACTTGTATAGACTGTTTTTCATCATGACAGGACAGACAATACCAGCAGGTTTTGCTTTAGCATGGTTTTTCCAGAGCAGCTGTACTTTTACTCACAGGTTTCAATCTTTTCCCAACACATTAATTAGATTCAGTGCCAGTTGAGGCTCTCCATCATGTTAAAAATTCACTTTCTTTCAAGGAACATACAAGATTCATCAGCTCAATAATTACAACGAATAGACCAAACTTCTCATCTGTGTCACTCTAAGCAGAGAACACTTAGTATCAATGCTTACCGATGCTGCTTTGAACATGCTGCAGAAATCAGAGGAACAAGGAGCCACAAGCCACACTGACCTCTTAGAGTAGAGCAGGGCTGGCCCCTGCTCTCCCTGTGTGCTCAGCAGAGAGAGAAGATAGGAAATTCACTCAAATGAGAAAAGAATATCTCCTCTCCTTGTCAAGAGGACATTTTAATTATGTTTCTCAGTTTTAAAATACACCAGGATGACTGTTTTGTAAGTGCTGTGAGGCCTGAGGCACACACTCGTATCACAGTTGGGTGCTTTTATTGCATATTGTATTTTTAATTGTTCCTTAGAAGATCCAGCGTTTTTCCACTGAGAAATCTAATACATTGTTATTATTTCTGATCCACAATTATTTGCATCACTGAGGTTCATGTCAGCCTCATGACTTGTGTGTATCTTTCTTTTTCTTCCACTCTCAAAGGATTTTGTTGTTTGGATTATGCAATCATTTTAATACCAGGACAGATGGCCACAATGAAAACACACAGGGTACTCTCTCTGATAGATACTTGCCAATATCAACAAGAAAGAACAGAATTAAATTCATGAACTTCAGAGAGAAAGCAGAAGCTTGTTCTTGAGCAGTGAACAGCACAGCGCTTCCACGTACAGAGCAATAGCCAGTTACAATCTATAGATATGCAGATTGCAGGACCAGAGTACACAATGCAAAATAGGATTTGAAGTAACATGTAGAGGTCATATCACAGAGGGCTGAAAATACCCTGTTTATCACAAATGGCACAAGGTCAGATGTGGGGATGATGCAGGGTAAAAAACCAGTGCTTTCCACCTCCCAAAAGGTTTTCTAACATAAAACTTAAATTGCCACGTGACTGCTGCAACATCTCTCACTCTGCCCATTACTTATTCACCTCATTTCTCGCCAACCTTCTACAGCTCGGAAAACTCTTCCTGTACCTCCCTACTGCCACCTCTTAACCAGAACAAACCAAGAACATAGTGATTTAGGCTCCTGCCCCCTCAGCAACACACTGTCAGTACTATTCCATCACTTCGGCACTGAGCCCATAACTTGTGGGGAAGCTCTGGCACACAGAGCCAAGCATGCATGTCTCACAACACAGCGTGAGCAAGGGAGGATGGTTTCCTACCTAGTACAGAGATAGTAATCTAGTTTTCAGCTTGAAAACTTGCAGATTAGGTTCCTAAACTCACCAGACCCATGTTGCCAAAAGGGTTTAACACATCTGGAAAATTTCCATCTTCCTGATGCTGCCAGTTGCTTCTTCCTCTCAACCAAGAGAGATGCTCTTAGATGTCACTCAGTAATATCAGGAAATATATCTCCATCTCCACAGAAAAAGCTTGTGGCACTAAAGGTCATTAAAGAGAACCTCCCCACACACCAGTGAAAAATTATTTTTTTCTTAAAAACTGTGAAGGAAAAAAAAAGGAAGGAAAATTTAAAATTTCTGTCTGACATTTCTGTTACCAGTAAAATTATGAATTTAAATGGGATGTTGCTGAACAAGCCATATTTCTTCAAGAACAAGCCTACACAGCAGTGTGTGGTCCCTATATTCGTGGTTAAGGCTTAGTTTTGTACCCTGTAGTGCTTACTAGAAATGCCAGAGATTTGTGTGACCTTGTGTTAACTCTCTACATCTGTGACTAATAAGTCTTGTGCCAGCTAATGCTTCCTTATTTACTTGTATTAGTGATTAATATGTACAAGTAGCTGTCTTAATTTTAAGAACAAAGATAGAGTGCTGAAGTAAAGGATGATTAGAGAGATGCATCTTGACTTTACCACGTATTGATACTCTCAGGGAAAGAAGACTCAGAAGATCTGGGACCATAAAAGAGAATTTTGGGGAATGGGATGTTCCCAAATGACCACCAAACACCTTCAAAATATCCCTACTCATGTAGTAACTCGATGAGTTCATTGAAATAATTTGCATATATGAATGTATTCTTGAAAACTAATGAATATGTAATAGAAATATGACTAAATATTAGTTTAAACACTACAACCTTGTCTGTTAGGTTGTTGCTCATGTATGCTTTGTAGAGTAATCCCCATGCATCCAGAACTGGTAAGAATGTAATGTTGGATTTTTTATGCTGGCAAATTGACTGGAGAGTTTATTTCCTGGTTTTTGGTGACAGGGGCACTGTGATAGGAGAAAACTGGATACCTGATGAAATAAAAAGGCAATGTTTTCTTTTTTAAAAATGTGGTCTCTGACATCTTGTAAAATTTTGTCAGACCTTGGTAAATCCAGAAATCTCAAAATAATAACTGGAGAAGAGTGCAAGAGATTTGGTCATCATTGCTAGAGAACCCTGCATTTCTCTAAACCAAGTGACAAAGACCAGATCCTGCCCAGGCCAATAATCCTTGTCTTTACAATCAAAACACAGACGCACACATTAAGCAGACACTACCAAAGCTTACGCCTGTATATTATGTGAGCCTAAACCTCTAGATGAAACGTGCTACTTCCAATACCTCAAAAATCTCAATATAGATTTCTCTGGTGTTAAGCCTAGTGCTCACACACCCTTGCAAAAACACTATGATATAATATTTGCTAATATGACTGCATTGCTCTCAAGCAGAAATGAGTGATACAGATTTGGGCCCAACAGAAGAACTTTGTACATACATTTTTTGGTCCCAGTCATTCAGGGAGCTGTCTTCGCACTCAAATACAGGTCTTTAAATGTCAACTTTTCATGAAACTGAGCTTCTACTTGAGAAATTTATCCACTAGCTTTTGCTATCTAGAAGCAGCCTAGATTTTGAAGAATGAGTATTTGCCAAACCCAGAGAGCAACCTCTGGTAAGATACATGCAAACGTCTCCCCAAAAAAATGGGAACAACAAAGCCTGTATTCATTTCAGCATACACCTTTCAGTACAGGACTATAGCTAATGCTGTAGTAAACAGATACAAAGAATTATAAAATCCTGAATTCATATAGCATGTTCCCAGAAGTGCTCAGGCAACTTCCCAATAGGATCTAAACTACTTGTGCAGAGGTGATTTATTTCTGACCAGGAATATTTTTTTCCTATCTTGACATTTTAAAAGAGATTTTTTATTATATTCATTCCCATGCCAACCCGAAGAAAATGTCACAAACTAAAACAAACTAGAATCTTGAGAAAAAAATTGTTTCTTATTCCACATTTCAGTCCTTGTATTCCACAATTCACTTATTCCAGCTGTCATTCCATTGTTTACCTAATTTGTAATTTAAAATGTTTTTGATGAATGCACATTTTGTAATTAAAAAATTGCAAAAAAGAATGCAGAGGTATTTTTATTCATATTAATACTAAAGAATGTTGAGTAAAAAAGGATGATGTCAGCTGAGTTTATTTTCTCCATCTGACTTAAAATCCTTGTTTTACATTAGAGTTCTTTAATGGAAGCACATGACAAAATTAAGACAATTGATATGACTGTGAGTGATACCTTCCCTAAATGGACCACTTCATCACAGCTGTTGAACACTGACAGAATCCCACGCACTTCATTTACACAAGCAACTCCAAAGATTTCAATCATAGATAAGAACACAGCCACACACCTACGACACCACTGCTGGCAGTAGAAGGGCAATTTCCTACAGATGACGCAGTGTTTCTCCTCCAAATTTATCAAGTGAAGCTTCCCATAAAGATACTTGCTAGCATGGGGTCTCATTTCCCTTCAGCAACTTATAAGTAAGGCAAAATGAAGATGTATTTCCCACTTACAATTTTTTCTTATAATTGCAATATTTATGTCCCCAAGAGAAGAAGAGTGTTTGAGGTGGGTAGATAAACAAATATTCTAATCATATCCTTTTAAAAGCCCCAATTTGATTTCAACATCAGTTATGTTATGTTTTTTTCTTTTTAATTTCTTCTCTTAGCTCAGTGGGAACTATAAAAAACCAACAAAAATATGTCCTTGTAACTCACCCCTTTTCGATCTGTGATGATTTACTTGCATGTTTATTTTCCTTGTTATAATGATTGGTTTAATATATTTTTCTTCTTTTGTTGTTGTTGTTACTGCTTTCACAGTGCATTTCAGGGAACAGCATTCACTTGACTTCTAGCTGATGAGTGATTAACCCAGGGGGAGTCAATCTGCAAACCCTGTAGGCCAACTGAGTTACATTCACTCATGCTTCTAATCCCACTGACTGTATTTTTGCCACACTTCCAGTGTGTGTTCCAGCCATGCATCTAGGAACACCAGTGGTGAGGACGATGTTTTCAAATTCATATGGCTCCATGACCACACTGATACAGCACACGCCACAGGGCACAGCTGGTTTGGACATACTGAGCCTGGGTATGGCCCCACGTCCTTGAAAGAAATCTGCCACTGTCTCATCTTCCTCTGGCCAGTGAAGGACAGTCAAGCTGGCTTTCCAGAAGATACAAAATCCATATCTAAGCCTAGATTGTAGGAAAGGTGAAAGGGCTGGCTGTGAGCTACGACATGCAGTATGCAGGCAAGAATCATCAGCAGGCCAGCTGCATGGTGAAAGGGCCTCAAGGATGCTGGGACAAACACCTGCTTTCTGGCTTACCACGGTAGCTTAGGCATTTTCATTGTCTGTATGGGAACTAAATGCAAAGGGATTTAGAAAAAAGAAAAACTTCAGGAAAATTTAGGAATAGCAGTGCCAACTTTCAGCTATTCTGCACACTGCAGTTACACATAAGAAGTGTTTAGGGGTAAATTTGGGAATGTTATAGTCATTGAAACAGCATTCTGGAGCTAGCTTCCTATGTAATGTAGCTAATTCAAATATCATTCATTTGGTATTGGGAACATTGTCGCTTCACAAAGTGAGATGTTAACAGTGCTTTTAGCGGCAACAGAGGAAACCTCTGTAGTCTTTTAACTAGCATGACCATATTCACTTATTAGATTTATGGCCTAACCATGCAATTGCTTTGTGCTTTACAAAAGGCCATTACATTTTACCCTCTACATAACACATAAGGGTCTGATACCTTCCTAATATTTCCTTCTATCAATCAATGATAGAAAAAACACAAGAGGACTTGAGTGGAACCAGGTCCTGGATCTGAACTCGAGAGCCCAAGGTCACTAACTCCTCGTGTTTTATGAAGCTGTGTAGCTGGTGAGATCTGCAAAGCCACATTAATGCCCTGAGAGAAACAGAGCCGTCTCTTGGGCTTCAAAGGACGTACACACGTGATACCACCCTGCTCTAAGTCTCTCAGGAAAAGCTTCAGTTTGGTCCTTAAATAGGAACTACATATTTTTAAAACAAAACTTCAAGCTGCTACAGAGACTGAGAGCAACTTCAAGCACAAGAGCAAAATTTACAAGGTTTGGAAGTGAACAAAATCTGAAAAAAGTGACCATAGGGAACATGAAAATGCCAATAATGAGCAGCAGATCAAGAACAGCAAGACCAAGACTACAGAAAATCTGAGATAAAGGTGCTCAAATCATCACAGGCAAATGCACAGTAAGCAAGTAATAAGCAAGTAATGCTAGGGTGACAGTTCTCTCTGTATATTTATACATATTTGCATTCACTTTGTATTCACAGAGCTCTTTAAAAGGCAGGAGGAAACTTCTGAGAGGCTTAAAGGATTTAGCCATCAAGCTAAAACAAACAAAACACTCCTGTCTGAGGAGAAGAAGTAGATAAGTCTAGTCACTAGAAATGCTTACGCTAGTTGTTACAAAAAGAAAAAAATACCAGTAATTCCCCTCCCCCCCAGACCATAAAACAAACAACAATTTTCCTGCCACCCTCTCCCCAACCCAAACCTCCATATATTTTTCATTGTTAATTTTGTGTATGTGAGTATTGCTGCCACTCCACCTCTTCTGTGGGGCTTGGTGTCCTAAAACAAGAAAAGAAATAGTTGAAAGGTGGAAACACAACAAGGACTGCAGAGAAAAGATTCAGAAGGGTGTTTCTGGACATTCAAGCTGTCCCTTCCAGTCCAGGCACTTTCTTTGTGCTCTTGCTCCTGGGAATTTTTTAGCTGTAGCTTTGAAACACACAGGAGTGCTCAATATCAAACAACCAGACTGCATGGACATATCCCAGATATTACATGCCACTATATTACAAATATTCAAAGAAGTTTATTGCCCCTCCTCACTTCCACCATTATCTCTGCACTCCATGCTTCCAAAAAAGGGCTGATGGAAAAGATTAACGGTGCTGAAAATATTCCTCATCCAGAAAAGATACAGGAGAGCTTGAATTCAGACACTCCCTCTCGATATTTTTGCTTGTTGTGTGCTGGGAAGTACCTGAAATTTTAGATGGCAAAAACCATAAAAGATATATGGAAATGAAATCCACTTTAGTACTGTGGTGAGTGTCCCTGCCTCTCACACAGGAAACCGAGGGTTCGATTCCCGCCAGGGAGGCAGTGGTGCCATTTAAGAGTTGGACTCGGTGATCCTTGTGGGTCCCTTCCAACTCAGAGTACTCTGTGAATTCTGCAAAATCAATGGGTACAATGAAGTCTTCACATAAGAAATTTGGATGGGGGGTGGAAGAGAATCTCTACAAGCAGAACCAAGACAACCATTACGTCTTTCTTTAAATTCTGTGATCAGATTTTTTTCAGCATTGACCATCTACAGTATTGTCCAGTCTCTACCAGACAGAAGGAGCACACACGTTTTTCAAAATGGTGCTTAGGAGTAGGAAGGAGAAAACCACAGTAAGCAAGTCACACATGACAATGGAAGGAACTTTACATTTTGAAATACAGACAGGCTCCAAGCACACAACATAGAGATTTCATTTCCTCAGCCTACATTTGAGGTGTGAACAGCTAGCTCTTTTGTATTTAAAAAAAAAAAAAAAAGCTCATTTGAAACACTTTGAAACACTGTGATTTGAAGATAGTGCCTCTGCAAACTTTAAGGACACACAGACTGAAATCTGCATTCAAGCCTGTTTAACAGTGGCAAAATTATTTACTAAGAAATTTCCTTGTTTCCTAACACTTCATCTGACCATTGCTTGAGCTGCAGTTACGTGTAGGCAGCCTCACAAACCTTGCGCAGCTGCTCTGCATTCTTATCACATTTGAAAGCTCCAGTTGTTAATCCAGTTGCTACTTTGACATCTTTCATGCATCCCTTTTTTGAGGGAGTGGAAGGAAAATTAATTTTTAAGACACATACTTATGTATGTCCCAGAGGTCATCTCATTTCAACACAATGCATTTTGCATGTTAGTGTTATCTAATGTTTTCCCATGTTTTTAAAGACCTGTTTTCTCTAATTACTGAAGACTGGGAAGTGTCATGTGAGTGACTGAAGGAAGCAAGAAAGGCACGGAGCCAAGGGACAGTGACATTCATGCACTATTTTAAGGTAGGCACTCAAAATGTGCACTTTTGTCAATTGTTTATGAATCTTATCTCCATTAAGGTCTGTTTCAAAAGTCCTAAATGTAAAGAAATACAATAGTTTCACATGTGCCCAAGTGGAGTGTAAGGGTCTATAGTGTAATTTTCTCCTCCAAATGGAAATTTTAAAATTAACGTTACAGCCCATCAAAATGGTTTTGACCAAAAAAAATCATTAAATAAAATGTTATTTAATGACACCTTGAGTTTAGTTAGGGTAGATGCCTGGGATCTTAAGTGAAGTCATAAAGATTTCAAATTAAAATAAAAAGTCTGACCTTGGGGACCTGAAAATCGACGTTTCAATAGCCCTGCTTCAGACAGTAAGAAGTTTGATCTCATTCCAGTGGGGCATTTCAGAATCTTAGAGGCTGCTGCAAGACAGAATTTCTTGTTCTTCAGCCAGCTCTTGTTAGTATAGTCATAATAACCATAATCAGAGATTTATGTAGTCTTTTATCCCCATAGAACTTGAAGCACTTTGCAAGTGACGGTGATCATAAAAAGCAGGTATGAAACAATCACCCTCGTATTCCTCACTGAGCAGAAGAGGTTAATCTGCATTGAAGCATGACAAGTACAGTTGTGGTTTAAGAAAAGGTGTGAGAAAAATACAGTAACTAATTGAACAGTAAAAGGGATTTAAGTAGGTAACTTATAATTTTTATAACTGAATTTAACTACAAGATGAAAGCAAACAAGCAAGCAGTCTTGACTGAGAGGCTGTATAAAACAAGACTCCTTCCAGCTGCACTTGCCCCTGAAAGCCCAGTGTTAGTCCCTAAACTAAGAACCATGTACCTGGTTTCACCTGATGCAGTAAAACCTAAGAGAGAAAGCTTTGTGCATACAGTTATTAGAGTCTGGAAAAGTTACCACTTCATCTCAAACAGCTTCTCCAATACCACCAAACCAGAAGTGAAATGTAATAACAGATCATTTACAATCTACTGGATTTCTTAAAAATAAAATAAAATTATTTTAAATACCAATATGTGCAGTTATTTACACCAAACTCGAGGCATAGCTATCACATCTGTAAAGTGAAACAGCAGAGAAGATGATGTCAGCTGATGCTATTCCAAATAGGTCAAAAAGGCATTTCTCATTCGCAGAGTGTTAGAGGCTCCACATGCCAATCTCATATCATTTGGGGCTTAAATTCATGAAAAACTCCTGTGAGACTATTGCGCCTCAAAGATTACTGTGTCAAAGAGTAAAGCATAGAGCTCTGCCAAGGATGAAATTTCCAAGAACTTCCTGAGACAAGCTTCAGCAGAACACACAGCTACTGAAGTAGAGGTTCTGCTGAGAGAAAATCAACTCCCTCTGTTAAAAACAAAGACAAGAGACTTGTGAACTGCTGCACAGGAGAAATATAGTACTTACCAAAGTGGCAAAGTGTTGCAAAGGTCAGCAGGAACCTTGCCAGTGTCATGATTGTAGGATGTCATTATCATGACAGTGAATATTTGTGAACTGCAGGAAGAAAGGACAAAAATAATAGTATAAAAGATGGCAGAATTGGTGAGTTCCAAGCCGTATCTTCTAAATCTGCTTGAATTTATCAGAAACAATGTTTNGGTGTAAAAATGATTGATAACTAGATTACTGGAATCCTCTCACATTAAGTTTAGTTGCAATTTTGAAGTCACTTGTAAGCTAACAGATGAAAGCTGTTATAAAAGGACTGTTTCATTGGCCTTCCAAGGACACATAGTAATATCAGTAAGCACCCAGAGTCCACATGGACTTGAGGCTTTGCAGTTTTAGTGTCTCAAGTTCTAAACCAGACAAAGCTAAGACCGCACTTTAAAGGGAGTGACCTCCTGCAGAGTTTGATGAAGTCCTGTTGACGTTCCTGCAACGTCTATAAATGAATTTCTACTGTATATTTTCCCCACAGGAAAGTCTGTAATCCAAGCACCATTAAGGCTCCATCCAAAACACTTCTAAAGATGATTTGTTATTCTTTTTTTAACCAGTAGGTATTAGATAAAGCTACATAGTAAATCTTGAGAACAGAAGAAACTTACCCCTTTGTCTCAGGAATGGGCATCAAAAAAGTCCACTTCGTTTTTCTCAGCTACAGACATCTTGAACCAAATTTCAAACCCTTTCTGTGTTAGGAGGAAACCTGATCTTCGAGTGCAGAAATGAAATAAAACAAAAACACCACTGTTAAAGAAAGTCCTGTCATATATAGTGATTTCAGAGGAGAAGCTGTGTTGTGATTAAACTTTTATTTTAAGAATATGAAAGAGGAAAGCACTACCAAATGCCAGACACTTCTCCAGGGGCTTGGAAGAGATTAGAGTCCTCAAATGACACTGTGAAGTTAAAGGGCAGAAGCAGAGGATGAAAAATGGATGTACAAGACAAATTAATAGTACAGTTACCAAGATACAGAAGTGGCTCAAATGGTACTAAACTTCTGGAAGATGATGGCAACTCTGAATTGCTTGGCAGAAAAATAAAAGAGACATAAGGAAAATGGCATAAAATTAAGCAGCAAGCAAAGATGGGAGATGAGATGTCCAAGTTACAACTTCTGTGCTTGCTATGTTACCCTCATCACCTAAAGCTAGTCCTGATAAAAAATTCCAGGCACCCAAGGGTTGCCTCAGAAACTTTTAACATAGAAGTAAGGACTGGATACAGATTCACAGATTCACAGAATATTATGAGTTGGAAGGGACCCACAAGGATCATCTAGTCCAACTCACCATCTAACACCCATACAGAGACCGAACGCACATCCCAGAGTGGTAAACACAAACCTAGTTCCTTCACAGTCTAACAGGCCACTTCGAGCCAGAAGGGACCCTACCAGTCTTTGCTCCTTAGTGCGAGCAGTTGGGAGTTTTGGTTTCTCCACCATTTCCCCATGTTTTCCTTGCTTTCAAAATAGGAATAAAATGCTAGACAACAGTGGAAAACTTCACATATTCGAAACACAGACTTTCCCCTTTAGTTCTCTCAGTTACACATGCACTCCTGGGCCACTGAGGGCTGGCTCCAGTGCTCTGCCTCCCTTGTGGCACACATTCTCAGCTCCTGTTGATGCACCCCATGTCCCTCAGGTCTGAGTTATTCTGGCAATTCAACAAGGATGATTGGCCTTGAGACAAAAGTGGGACATGAAGGCCTTCACCTACAATTCATACACAGGTTGCCACAGTGATATTTCTGATTTTACAGTTATTTGTTTTCAGCTTGACTTGGCCAGTTTCACTACTTATTGTGGGGTGAGGGCAGTTGCAGTTTTGGTTTTTATTTTGTTTGAGATTTTGCTCTTCTACAAAACCAAAAAACCCAAGCAAACAAACTAACAAAAACCACACAAAAGGCAATAAAAATGTCACCCCGATCTAATTCTGATTTTAAGACTGCTTTCAGATATTTTTTGCATATGCAGCATTACACTTTGTTTGGGTACGATCCCTACCCTTGCAACAATAAAGTACTGTGCACTAGACCCTTAGCATTCTTCCCCATGGATCATTTGATTTTCTTTCTGCTTTCCAATGTACCAACACAGTGTGAATAGTACACAGCAATCTGCCTTCTTGCCAGTAGCTGAAAGAATTATAGTCACCCTCAATAAATAAAGCAGCCTAACTTCAGGGGCATAAACACAAACTTGCAGTGTAGTAATTTATTTGCATGTTACACAAGATTTCACAATAAATAGAATACAGGGAAATGACAATTATTCTTTAAAAGCTTAAAAAGGATTTGAGCTGAGTTGGTAACAACAGAGATTCTCACGTAAAAATCTTATTTATTTTGCAAATTGTCCTTATTTTGACTTGCTATAATCCAAGAACTTCTCATTATGGTTTTTGTTTAAACTAGAAACAATAAAGTGATATATTTTTACTGCACTGTGGAAGAGTTAGATGACTGTTCTAAATCTGCATTCTCTTTGTCTGGGTAAGTAGTTTTCCATCTCTGCAGGATTTCTTTTTCCTTGCTTATAAAAGGACCTCTCCACAGTTGAATCAGATATAATATATTTTCTACAAAGATATATATTTCAAGATTTTTTTTTCTAAATTTGCTTATTTTGATAAAAATATATCAGAATTAGGAACCTATTATCAGGCTGTTTTTATCCCTAGAGCTAAAAGCCAGGTACCACTGAACAAAGTGTATGTACCTCCAAAGCTTCTTTATCATTTTTCCATGGTAACTAGATTTAGAACAGATTAAAGTCTTAATCGTAAAGTGAGGCAATTCAGAGAGTCCAGGTGAATCATAACTGATCTTTAGCTTGAAAGTTCAGGTGAATCATTACTTTTTACAAATTCCCTGATTACTGAGCTCCTCAAGGTACAGATCAGTGTCTGGATTATTTATCAATAACAGCAGAAGCTCAAGAGAAAAATCACCCAGTTCCGTCTGAGCAAAAGGAAAAAAATAAGGTTCCTGCCAAAACTACACGCAAGTCAATACAGAATGGCTGGCAGATTTGTAAAACGCTATTAGATGTGATTTGAGTCCAGATGGAAGTAGGAGAGGGGAGAAAACCTAAAAGATTAAATAGTAAACACTTTACAGACTTATTCCGTCTTGTGTGTGTTCATGGTTTTTCCCTGTCAGTCTTTTATTACCACCCCTGTGGTCTGGTTGGAATTACATTCAAAAGGCTTTGAACCAAATACTGCATAGGAGTCCAAGTTACTAAACCTTCTGTATTCTTGCTACTTATAATATGTATGAGCATCATATATCTCTGAAAATGAATAAAACCATCTTTTATTTACACACAGTAAGTTCTTTAGACAACCTAACATGTCAATGATTCATAGACAGGGCTGTCATTGCCCAAACAATGACAAGCCCTAAATTTCATGTCACTACTACACTTCAGCTGATACAGGCTGTAGTATCATGTAGTGTTATGCCAGATCTGCAGCTTATTCATATGAATGTCACAGAACTAAACCAATTTATAAGTTAACAATCTTGGTCCATGTTATTTTTTCCTTCACATTAATAGTGCAGTATATAAACATGAAATGTTTAACTTCCAGAGTAGTAGTACTGAATTATGTCCTTTTCTGATTCATATTGTGGAGCAACAGACTGGTCCTTCATTGCAACATTAACCACAATACCACATAAAAAGGATATGCAATACTTACACACAGTGCTTGCTGGTGCTTTAAACCTAACATAGTACTGAGGAGACACTGAGGAGATACTTCTTGCCCACCTTGTGTTAATAAATAATTTAATCAAAAACTGCTAAAGAAAAACGCATACCTGGCCTAGCAAAAGCAAGCAAAAGGAGCACCGTAGTCTCAGCTATCTAGTCTGAGAAATCTAAACACAATAAGTAGGAAAGATCTGCCCTCTGGCTACATTACAGAATGGCAGATTCCCGTCGAATGTCTCAGTCAGAAGCCTTTAGTCAATGGGGAGAGAAGCAGCTGTGCAGGATGATGCCGACTGAGTCACACTCTGGAGCTGCTTGCTCTCTCCATTAACTATGTCTGAGACCTAGAAATGCATGCTCCAAACCTCAGCACCTCCTTTAAGCCAACTGAGGGAATTCTTCCTCTATGCAGACACTGAAATGAACCTGTTCAGGGCCAGCTCAGAGGCAGCTTCACTGCAGCTCTCTTGGTGCAATGCTCTGTCCTGGCTGATTCACTTTGCATTATGCAGATCCCACAGATATCTGAGAAACCAAAATACAAGATTTTTCATCCTTTCAACCTTTCTGCCCAGGAACCATTCGTACATAGAAATCTCCAACTCTGCACAGAGCAGTGTAGACAAACAAAACCATTATCAGATATTTGCTAGCACACATCTCTGACTCCCAGTACAAGGTAGGGGTGCAGAGCACTATACACCAAAGCACGCCCAGCAGATGGGTGCAGTACTGAGACCCTCATCTACTTCTTTTCCAAAGGAAATTATAGAGGTGGTTGCAGAGTGTACAGATACCCTTATTAACCATGATAAGACTCCTCTTTTGTTTATGAAAGCATCTCCTGTGCTTAAAGAAAGCAGTTTTGAATGCCTGAGCCAGCTGCTGGACATACTCCAGGGAATAGTGTCAAAAATACATTTGCAACAACTGATTCTCAGTACAGATTTCTGTGCTGGGAGACCAACCAGTTTCAGTGCTGTCAGGATGTAAGGACACACGTGGCAGTGTGGAAAGGGGTACTTGTCACCTGATAGGGTGTCTTCCTGCAAGACATCTGATGGTACCAAGCAGTGCTCTCTGCATAAACGCATTGGGATAATGGAGATGGGACACTGGGGAGGGGAAGAGGAAAGACGTTTTTTGTGATCAAGTCTTTGTAAATCACTGTTTCATGCTGAGAAATAACTGGATGGATTATAATATGCTGATATTTTATTCTAAGTGATCAGAGCAGCATAATATCAGAGCTCTACAACAAAGACACAGTCCTGTCTCTCTGAAAAGCCTGTGTCTTCTCTTCTCCCACTTCACTTCCTTCTGATGCTCTTTCCAGTGCATGAAACAAACCAGAGAGGAATCCACAGAGAGCCTGCTTGCTACACTTCTTATCTGAAAGCCTGATTATTTTCTGCACAGAATGATACCAGGCACAGAAACCTCAGTGGCAGCTGCAGAACAGAATATCTAAAGGCTTCAGCACAGGGAGATATATAGAGATTGTACGGACCTAGTTATGAGAAATGAGATTATTAAGAAATCATTGACAGTATTCTATAATTAAGTACCAATATTTAACAATAAAATTATTACCTAACTTTCATCCTACCACAAAATTAATTACAATTCAGAGAAGAGAAATAGTAAAAGATCATGGAAAAAGTCACGGAATCTTCTAAGTTAGAAGGGGCCCACAAGGATCATTGAGTCCAACTCAAGTGAGTGGTCCATACAGAGACCAAACCCACAATCTTGGTGTTGTTAGCACCATGCTCTAACCAGCTGGGAAGCATTTCTGCATCTGCCTCGAGAGACCCCCCGCCTAGAATCCCTAAACTTTTCTTCGGCCACGCTGCCACTTCTGCATCTGCAGCTGAGGTCGGGTTGCTGTGACTGCGCATGCTTACACTGCCCCACTGGCAGCACAAACCTTGTGCCGCTCCTCCCCCACTTCCCGTCCCTGGTGGCCATCCCCATGCCACCCCATCCCCACGCCGTCTTGGCCCCATGTCTTTCTGGCCTGACGGGATTGCCAGCCTGGCGCGGCTGCTAGGTCGGCACCCTCCCAGCCCCTTCTGCAGCTACCACCTGGCAGCTGCCACCACGCGTGCTTGCCCTGCCTCCACGGTGGGGAAGGGGTGTCCCTGAGCTCTGGTTGGCATTCTTGGAGCCTGGGAAACCTTAACTTTGCAACAATGTGGCACCCTGTGCCGCTTATGGCGGGGGTGGGCATCAGTATCGGGGTTTCTTTCGCTTTAAAATCCACCGGTCCCGGAAGAGGCAGCGCTGTCTGGGTTTTGACTGGGCTTTGAGTAACAAGGAGTGGCATGACTTGTGGCAGTGCTGCACTGGGTCTCAGCAACTACCTGGAGCACACTGCGGGGAGACCCTTCCACTGTAGGGACTGGACACGGAGACACACAGGACCGGGTCAGGGACCGGGGCACGGTGCCGCAGGGCTCTAAACACCACAGCAAGCCAGAGAAACTGTCCACCCTCCACACAGGGAGCACTGGCATCACCCCCAGGCGAAGCAGAGGCATTGCGCATGCGTCAGCTGGGAAACCTTGCGGATCTCTGAAACTAATTGCGAGAATTTTTCCTCGCAAATCCATGGGGTCGTAATGGAGGGATCACAATGCAGTGGGGATATAGTGTATTCCCTCTTTCTAGGGGTTCCTCTAGAAAACCTTCCTCTTCTCCATTTTCACCATGCAGTCTAGAGAATGAGGAAACTCTATCACAGTATCACAGTATAGATAAGGCTGGAAAGGACCTTGAAGATCATCTAGTCCAACCTATAATCCAACTAACCTATCATCTACATCTCGATCATATCACTCAGCACCTCATCCAGCCTCCCCTTGAACACCTCCAGGGTTGGCCACTCAACCACCTCTGTGGGCAACCCATTCCACATCCGGATCACTCTTTCAGTAAAATACCTTTTCCTAATATCAAGTCTAAACTTACCCTGCTGAATCTTAAGACTATGACCTCTCATCCTATATTTTCTCAGCTGTAGTTATTCTTTGTCAGACTTACAGAGAAAATGAACATTTCTAAGCCTCATGGAATCTTAACAGAATTTCATGTAGACAGAACCATACCCTGAAAACTACAGATCTCCATTTTCAGAAAATTATAGGACCTTTCATGAGAGACTTTCCACTGTATTCCACTAAGGACACTGCTGAGCACAAAATTCTGGGAGACAAAAGGGACAAGAATCTAATAAAATCATAATGTAGGATTTCCACCGTTCTCTTCTAAACTGATCTTATATCAGAAAGCTTGACCTTCGGAGGATTCTTTCTTGGAACAACTCGTTCTGAAGCACACAGGGGAGAGGATGTTCTGACCCTTGTCCTGAAAACATGCTAGCCTGGCTTGGCACAGCTCAAGAAGCAGCTCTAATGGAGCTGCTAGTGAGAGTTACCACCACAGAATCAAATGCAACATCCCTGAGGAAGAAATAGCTTCCTCAGGGGAAATACATATATAAGGGAAGGGGGAAATACATATATAAAAGGAATCTTCAATCTAGTAAAGCTACATGAAACTCTAGAAAGAGGAATTTTTTCAAAACTTTCACATCCTGAAATGTAAATATACAAATTGAGGTATTTAGCGAAGATATTGCTCTTGATTTGATTAAACCAAAAACTTATCCTGAGAAAAGACAAATCCAACCCCAATCACTCAGTAACCTTAAGTAAACTAGGAAGAAGAAATAAATTGTCTGAAATTAAGACCAGAGTATTCCACATGACTCATAGGCAGCCATCAGAAGGACGTGACTATCATCAGACTAAAGAAAGAAATTAAGTTCCCTCTTTTGCCATACAGTAATCAGTGCCAATATCTCCTTTTCTTGTTCAGCTATGTAGTCTAGGGTGACGGAGAGTGGAGCTTGGTTTTACCAGTTATAGAGTGACACAGAAAAAAGTCTAACAGGTAATTTAAGGCATACATGAACTTAAAAAGAACATAAAAATAAGATGATTATCAATAAATTTATGAACCTGACTCTCAGGTGTACAATTTTAAAAAACACAGTCTAGTGCATAAGAAAACAGATCATTTAGTAAAGTGAGGACATTCTGTACAAAAAGTAAGGAAATCATTCAGTAAATAAAACTGTATTATAGCTGTCTACTAGAGGGTTTATTGTGTCTCCCTTTGAAGACAGGGAACTAATGCAGTTTGACTACAATTATGCATAGATGTGCACCTAGCAGGAGTACTTACAATCACAGCAGAAAGCCAAAAAGCCACACTATGTTGCAAATTTATGCAGGCTGTTATGGAACACAGTTCCACATTTCTAAAGGCTCCAAGTATCGTTCTGTTGAGTACAAGATACATTGATGTCTTTAGATGCCTTCATCATCATCTTCCTATAAAATTTTTTCTACTTCTTTCCTTCTTTTC
Organism: Pitta sordida; assembly: GCA_013390025.1. NCBI lineage: Eukaryota > Metazoa > Chordata > Aves > Passeriformes > Pittidae > Pitta > Pitta sordida. The sequence continues at coordinate 348,490 of WEKX01009913.1, read as the reverse complement.
CTTCATTTGCACATGTCCAAAGGCTGCTCTAATAGCACACAGCTGTATTCCCTCGAATCCAAGTTCCACAAAACAGGAAAGGTGTGAGAAGTAGGGCTATGCTTTCCCATCTGTTTCACTCTGTCACCCTCTGCCCTTAGGATTGGGAGATGCATTTGGATCTGCTCTGAACTACATGATAGGTTCACTTCACCTGGTCGGACTTGCACTTTGCCTTGACTTCTCTTGACTTTGGCCCTGCCTTGTCATCAGGCTTGTCTGGTGATTGATCATTGAACCCTTCTCTGGAACTGGTTGTTCTCACTGGACCTGCCTTGACTTCATTCAGGTGCTGTTGGACTGGACCCTTGTCAGAGAGTCTGCTGTCTTCTTGCCACACTGTCACCTCCAGCCCTGACACACATGACATTTCACCATGGACATTCAAAATGTCCATACTGCTGAGCAATACCTGTGTCCCAGCTCATGTGAGCAGCCCAGCACTGAACATCTGTTAGATCAATATTTTAAATTAACTACTTAAAGTGTCAATGCTGTGATCAATATTTTAAATTAACTGGTAAAAATGTCAATGCTGTGGTTGCCTCATCTTGGGAAAAGCAGGGAAAGCTGGACTGATGTTCATGTCGTGATGGAAAGTTCTTTGGCTGACTTTGTGGGGGGTGGTTTCCATCCTTTTGTGGAGCCGTGGTTTATTTTTCTTCTTGTTTTGTTTCTTGGTAGTTTGCCAGCATCCTCTGGGATAGATTATTCCTCAGCGTTTTCTGAATCTCTGTCAGTACAGCCCAATTCTTCCTTCCAACTCTCATACATGCAATGACTCAGCCCTGGCTCTCACTTTCTCTTTGTTGAACTTTGTGACAATTTTTTCAGCCGCATTACTATGTGGCCAGAAGAAGTATGTATGCACTGTGCTAAAAAGGAATTTCAAACAATTGAAAGAAAAGGCAAGAAAGCTATTTGTTTGGTTTATATTAGAATATCTCTACTTTTTGTATCTCAGATCTATGTGCGTAGGCACACTTACATTAGGCTTTGTAGGACTGGTATGACATGTAAGATGCTCAACAGTTGCTAAACTTGCAGGATGTTTTACCTGAGAAAGGTTTGAAATAATGCTTTTATGTTTCATGGGCCTCATTTTGCATTATCATCAGAGAGCACTAACAAGACCTATCTGAGACTTAAAAAAATTAAGTGATAGAATGAGCTCTGTACTGCACCCCGTCACTGCACAGTTATTGAAATCTCAATGCACAACTCTTAAGTTATGGAACAATTAATTTCTCTGTGAAGGGGACCTGAAGCACAATTAAAATTTTATAAGCTGTGCACACATTTTCCCTTCTTTCTTCTTAGACTGGTTTTGTTACAGTTGTGCTATGCTACAATATTTTTCTCCAATTGCTGAATAGCAATAACTTATATAGATCTCTCAGGCTGTCTCTTTTGATGCTGTGTGAACTCTCAAACACATAGATCGAGCCTTTGTCTTGGCATAAGAGCTGGAGGGTTTTTGTTTGTCTCAGAATTGTTTGTACCATTGCTGCTGGCCAAGGGGTGCACAAGGCGCCCACCTCTGCTGGATTCTTTTGGACTTAGTTCTCTTGTAAAACTTCACCAGTGTTCAGATTCCTAATTCAAAGAAGGCCTGTTGTAAACAACTCCTCCCATCACCATCTTTTCTAGGTCACAGTCAGGCTTTCACAGACATCTTTCCTGGGAGAGAAGTGCTGTTGCCACAGCCTTTCCTTAGGATATCACTTATATAACAGTGCAATCTCTGCAGTGAGGCAAGCCTCTCACATTCCTGGCCACAGCAGGACAGTGTGTGAAATGTGCACCCTCCAGGAAATTATAGCTCAAGTTATGATAATGCTCCACTTGGGATCTCAGTCTGGAGATGGGGCTGAGCTAAAACAGTGATCAGATGCACGTGTTCTCTGAAGACCATGCTGCTTTGTATGTACATAAAGGATTGCCAGGGTTGCTACAACAGGCATTTTCTACCTCCAAAACAGTCTGTTCCCAGATTCCCACATTTCTGTGCCATGGCTTAGGCTTCTCAGCCTTGAAAACAACAACTCTTCCATTAGTACAAATCTGTCCTTCAGGCGGCTGTGAGGAAATGTGGAGACAGAAGAGTCCCTCTAACATTTCACTGTCAAATTGTTTATAAACCAATAAATATGGATTCTGTTCTGGCCTGCTAATGTTCAAAAAAGCTAAACTATTTGAAGTAAATGATCAAGAATGAGGAAAATAGGGGAAACTCTTCCCATTCTTGCAGCTATCTAACAAACAAGCTCACATTATTTTGACTAAATGGTATGGTTTCTGTCTCCCTCATATAAACATTAATAGTCTTGAGTGGAACAAAAAAAGAGGTTCAAGAAACTATCATGTTTATACCAAAATGCCTTGCTCTTGGTAAAGCATGTTGATTTTGATAAACAAATTCATTTCAATAAACTTCAGTGTTCTATAGAAGCTTTTCTGATTATTTTTAATTAGGATTTAGAACACCCTATGAGGTCATATTATAGCACTGTAAGCTATGGTTTAATAGCTCAAATTTAGGGAAGACAAGTTCATGTTTGTTAAGCTATGGATGGGCTCATCCACATTAGGCAGAATTTTCTAAACCTTCTCTGATTTTAGGAGCTTAATAATATTTGGCTGGGAGACTCCTAAAATCATGCACAAGGTAATCAGGTCAGCAGCTGGCAAACATTAAGACCACGGGAGTCAGATGAGCTGGTTAAACTCTGCTCTGCCTCATTGCCTATCCAGAGCTCATGGAGAAGGAGGCAGGGGGAGAAGGAAGGCAACAGTAACTAAAGGAATGCGTTAATTATGAAAGGTGCACAAAAAAGAGATGTTTGTGGTGTCACATCAGAGGTGCTGAAAGGATACTTAAAACTCATTGCGGGAACTGCTTGACTTCACATGAAGGATTAATTCTCAGTGCAGTTTAGTCATTAGCAGCATTTTGGTTATACGTAGTATCTGCAGTTTTAAGGGAATTTTTGTTTTTAAAAAATTCTGATGCATCTTTACAATTTCTGTTAGATGATATGAAGGGAAAGCAAGAAGGTATTAGAAAGATAGTAGACTAAGGGTACAAAATCGTGCTATAACAAGGAAATTATTTATCATTACCTGGGGGAATAAGTTGTTCTTATTTAGGTTGAAGGTAGTTTTCCTCCAGTTCTGCATAAGAAGCCTCAACTACATTTTGAGTAACTATTCCAGGCAGATTGACATAATTTTTAGGCATAACAGAAGAGAGAAATACACTTATGTTCTATTCAGGCATAAAAAGTTAGAAAATGAAATCCACTAAAAATTTACAATTCACTATGTGAGATGAATCAACAAAGATGAATCAAGTAAATAAAGTAACATGAAATCAAGTCTATTATTCTTCCAGGGCAAAATTGAACCAACTCAATATTTTTACTGAGGAAAGAGTACCTTTTTGCAAAGACTGAGTCATTTCTATTCTACTTCACAGATTTCTCTAGGGATTTCTGTAGCAAAACTGAAACAGGTTTTCTCCAGTACAATGGAGAACAGAATCTATCCTGAGTTGTTTTGCTATTCTGATCATTAAATTTTTACTAATTGTGTTTCATAAGTGACAAAGAGCCTTTAAGACTTACACATTAGTAATTAATCAATGGTTCATCACTCTACTTTGTAAGGGAGTAGCTCAAGTTTTCACTTATTTATATTTGAGCCTGTTCAGCTTACACATAAACATTAGTGTTTTGAACATAATTCTTATCATATATGGAAAAGGAGACCCTTTTCTGTGCTTTACAATCTAGAGAACTTCAAAGAACATTTGAAAATCCAGATTGCAGTGTTTCTCTTCTGCTTCTGAAAGTGAGTTTTTAAAACTTGGCAGTAAATAGAACATCCAGGTGACTGGTTTTCTCAGCCCTTGCCTGATCACGAGAGGGAGCGTGATGCATCAAAGGAAGCCTTTCACAGAATCACAGAATATTCTGAGTTGGAAGGGACCCACAAGGATCATCGAGTCCAACTCTTAACACTGTCTCCCTGGCAGGAATCGAACCCGGGTCTCCCACACGCCAGGTGGGGACACTTACCACTGTACTAAAGTGGATTTCTCAGAGGCTTATATGGATATAAAATGAGGTATTGACTCCAGGTGATCTAAAGAGCATCTTCCCATCTAGTGCTTGTTATAATTAATGGGGAGGATTGCACTGCCACAGAAATAACAAAAGGCTTGTTGTATTTAGTTGCAAAGCCTCCCTCACGAGAGACCTTTATCAGGCCTTAAGTTTCCCTGTCATTGTCTCATCCACCACAACAAGATCACAGAGCTCCCCTCTAGTAAACATTTGTTCTGAGGATGAGAATCCACCACCAGCTTGCCTGTGTTCAGTGACTTTGATGACTGACAAAGCCAGGAAGAATTGAATAAACCACCACAGTGACTTGTCATCCTCTTTTAGTAGCAAGGGACCACAAATTTTACTTTGTCATCTAGCTAACATGAGAACTGGCAACTGCATTGCAGTGGCCCTTGAAAGCTCTCTAGACACACAGGACCCCACAGCAATGTGCATGGTCAATAGAGAAGGCTGTACAAACCACAACGATAAACCCTTCTGGAAATTTCAAGCTACAGCAAATATGGGAGCCCCAGGAATGCTTACTACATTGCCAAAGCTGTAATTTAATGTTCAGACTGCATTCATTGCACGGAGCATTGGGGAGACACTGTGGTCTGGAGGTTACAGAACAGGGCTGGGAACCACAAGTATCCTCTTGGGATTCTATCCAAAATGAGCTGCTCACTGTGTGACTTGAAGAAAGTCACTTAATCTGATTTCTGTATGCCTTAGTCAATTTAGATATAAAACTGGATAGAAAACAGAACAAAGCTAAAATTTCCTGTTGCTGCAGCCAAACCTTATCTATGCAGAATAATTAAGTCCTTTTGACATAATTCATTATGGAAGGGAATATCAGAGAAGAAAGGTAACCCAGAAATAGCCTGGTTTCTTATAAAGAAGCAAAACCACACACAAAGAAAAGTTGCATTTTCAAATATTGAAGAAATGCTTATGAATAGTACAGCAAACACAACAATTCTCACAGTGCCTGCAGAGAACAGCCTTTGGGTAGGAGTCTGAGAAATCTCAGTGGCATCTTATTCAGTCATTAAAAAGATGATACGTGAGTGATCAGACTGGCTTTGCTGGTGTTGAGATGAGGGTGCACATTTGCAGCAATTTGTTCAACAATGTGCAGTGTTCATTTGTGTGAAAGAGGCAGAGAACATCAAGGTTGTAACTAGATGTATTTCTTCCCTGATGATCTATGGGAGTGAACAGAACAGTCCTGCAAGATCATCTGCCTACACAGTATCTAAAGTCACTTGCAGCCGAGAAAAGTGGATCTCTTTATACACTACTGCCAGTTTGAATGTCTAGGATTTTCTTACTACAGTTGGAATCTAGGGTATTAGAGGTCTGGGTTTACCACCATCAGGACTTTCTAGAAGTTATTCATCTGTTTCATCTCTGAATTTAGACTCTGAAAGAAGTGATCTTTGCTCAGGATGGACAGTTAGATAACCTTATGATTTCAAAACAACCAAACAAAGCAACCAATCCTGCCTACCTGCAAAGCAGACTACATGCTAAAGCTTCAAGCCAGGATCCATATCTCAGAATATTCTGAAAGTTTAAAGGGTTTTCCATGGAGAACTACGGAAAAAGAGGCAAAGTCAAGCAGAGGAAGTTCATGGAGGTCCCTGTTTGATATAGGAAGCATTCTGAACACATCAGAGAGTACCAACAGTTCATCAAGTGTAGTGAAGGGATGAGAGACGTGGACTCAGTATGCAGGTGAACACACTGAATCTGTTAATTGAAGTCCCGAGCGATTCTTACACAGTTAAGTAAACATGTTTTTCACACTGCAGGTGGTGTTGACCAGTGACCTTCAGATGAGAACCCGTCTATAAGATTACATACTTCAGCATGGGAGAGCAGGGAGTAATGCCTCCCTCCGTGGGACCTCTTTAGGGTGCAAGGACACTCTCATGGGAGCACCCAAGGAAGTGAAGGACACTTCTCTCCTTACCATGAGATCGCTTAAGGGAATAGAAATCAACATCTTTGGTACTGTGAGATTGTTTTAGTTAGCTGCAGGCCTGCCTGACTTCTCAGCTCCTCTCAGGCCTTGGCTCTTTTTCATGCTGCGATGCTTTTTAGCCAAATGTTGCTTGCTCCTACAATCAAGAGATTAAGATTTTAGCCCCTAGGGTTTAATTTATAAAACTATATTCTAGATATCTATGTAGAATATATCTATATTTTAGTCCCATTTTCTTTCTCCAGAGTACAGGCTCCTCAACAGAGTAACACATGCCTGCCTGTGAACAGATAACAATAAAGCTGTGATGACTGTCGGGGAGATGTTCAATTTGGAAGGCGTTCAGGAATCCAGGCACCATCCAAGGAAATTTTACTCAAATAAAGAATCATGGACAGAGTATGAAAAATACCAAATTATTAAATTCATCTAACTCAATATTCTCCAAAAGCTATACCAGGAACCAGCCAAATTAACTGAACATATATTGAGCCAAAAAAAAAAAAGAAAACGCATAACTACAGCAAGACTTTCCCCTCTCAGTTTAATATGTTACCTACTGTCACCTAGAAAAAAAAAGTATATTTAAATTGCATTGTTACTATTTCTACATTAATTGCTTTAAAACATATTTTTAATATTTCCTTTGAAAGTCATGTCAAATAAATATGATGGGAAAACATTCTGCAATAAGTATGTGTTCTCCCTCTTCTCACAAATGGCTTATAAAATTCAACAGTAACATTTTGGCAATCAGAACTATTTACATAGGAGACAGATGACTAGGCATGGGAAAGCAGCCTTTTGTTCACATCAAAGGACCACATACAAATTCTCACATGGTATTCTCATTTTTATAAAGTCTCATTTTATTTACAGAGAAGAACGATTGAGCAACTTGATACAAGCATGAATGGTGAGAAGTACAATATGTTGAAAGGGGGAGAGCACTGCATTACTAGCAGAACATAAGGAAAAGTTGTCTTATTGCATCATATAGGAAAGTGTTGGCTCAGAATTCAACCTGGGGACATGAAAGCATGCCTCCTGTGCCCTTCGGTCTCTTAAAATATCCTACAAAATAAAGGAAGTTGTTAAGTGATATTTCTTACTTTGACTACCTCCAAAGTAGGTCCTACTACACTATTGAGGATTTCAGAACAAAACAAAACTGACAAAACAAACAAAACAGCCTTTAAAGTAACAACCTAAAAGAAAAGAGAGAGAGAGCAAAAACACCTACCAAAAACACTCCCAAACAACTGACACCATCCCCCTCCGCCCCCAGTCAACCAAAGAACCTGAAAAAGGAGACTGGTTATAGATGTCTCCTATAACTGCTGCCTCACATCAATGACCTTTCTCATTAAAAAAGACCAGTTTATTTCAGGAACAAAATTGGCCCTAGAAACCCACTTATTTAAAAGTTTGAGGAAAAGTATCCTGACCAGGTATATTATGCTTAAGACATGATTTCTGCAGAAGCAATAACACAAGCAGCCAACAGCTTCAAACTTACTAGTTCAAACCACAGAAATCTCAGTTTGACTGAAGAAATTTTAGAAACCTGGTTTTGTGTACATGTTGTATCATGCAAGTGCTTTTAGTGACGACCTATAACATACTCATAATACAAATGCAGTACATGGTTTTCAACTTTATCACTACTATCACTTTTTTCAACCTCTGCTGGGTATTTTGTTTCCTCCCCTCAATGGTCGTTTTTTGAGTGAGTTTGGCCCTCTTAAATCCAACATGGATGGCATCAATGTCTAAACAGATAAAAACATGGTGTTTAACTGAGAAGCAGACATTGGAGGTCTTATAGTCTCCATACTTGCCTTCAGACTGTCCACAGCTCATGCCCAGAACATCTAAAATGTTATTTTGCTTGTGTAAGGAAGACTACAGTCAACATACTCATTCCTTGGCCCTGGTGGAGGTAAAGGTAAAAGCTAGAGTTCATTTTCTCTAGAGTCAGAAGTCTGTCAGGGGCATTCAGACACCATGAAGAAAATTCTCCCCAGGAAGATAGGATCATCACAAGGCTCCCTCCTTCCTTTTTTGACCACTTCTGTCATTATTCCCTTTTTAATGCATTTACGTAGTAATATGAATTTCATAAGGACAATAAATAGGCAAATTCTCTGTGGCCACTTTTTGCCCTCAGACAGTCTGCCTGATGACAGCAGCTCTAATTAATGAGCACCTACTGTACACAGACTACACAGGTACACATTATTCACTATGTAACTCATTGGCAATAGTGATTTTTACCCACTCTTTTACTTATTTTACCAACTGTAAAACACTTTCTCAATATAAGGTTAAAAATAACCTGTGGTTTTAAATTCCACCTAGATGATGCATCAATATCCTTTCAGACACTTTGGCCATCTCTGATCAGGGATGAATTGCTTGTGGATTGGAGGAGCATTTCTAAAACTAAACATGTATTTAGAAGTAACTCACACGAATTGTTTACTGTCAGAAGAAATCTGTTTACTGTACAGTCAATATTATTTGATCTTTTTAGAGAAGAACAGCTTGCAAGGAAGAAGATTAAATGACTCATTGAAAGTTGTAATATGCATTTTTTTCTATTCCCAGGGAATAAAAATTTCTCTTATTTTATGACTGAAACACAAAGTTCTGGACACGCATATTTCTTTGTTGCTAAATTTTTTTCTTTTCTTTTTTTTTTTTAAATGCAGGATACTTATCTGTGAAATAAACTTTCTATCTTTACTGCAGAGATATAAGTATCTGGAAACAGTCAAATAGTATCTCAAGTCCTGATAAACAAACCCCTCAAAAGTATAGATTTTTTTCCAGGTATGAATTGCAGTAACAAGGTACAACTGTTGCTATAGAATCACTTTCATCAGATAAAATACTGCTCTATATGCAGGTCTCTTATTTGCAGAACAGTTTTGAAAAAAACTGGAAAAGCGTTTGGAGAAGGTAGAATGCTAAACTTGCTTTTTCCACATTGGTGAAAGCTGGGAGTTCAAGGATTAACTGAGACCATTCTGCCACCAGGTTTAACTTCTACAGTAGACTGAGGGGATCTGAAATTAAAAAAAAAAAAAAACAAACTTTCCCAGAGATTACAGCTATTCCATACTCAGAAAATCAAGGACCTTGGTGGTTAAGAAGGTGCAATGTATGATTTGAGCTCAACTCCTTCAGACCAGTTGTGAACTGATCTTAAGCGGGTTGGACAAAAGAGGGAATAGAAGCTTCTTTTAATATCTTCACAACCATGATGTGGAGACTATTATTTTAATCCTTATTTCATAAATGTTTTCATTTGAGACCTTTGATTTAAAAGGCAAGGATTTTAATTATCATTTTGGCAAATAAAACCAAAAATATTTTAAATTAATTTGATCTGTATAATTCTTTCTAGCTGCCAAACTTTAGTGAATGTTACCATGAACAAGAATGTCTCTTACTTATTTGGGATTTTCCTGCTACTGGGGCAGCCCAGGTGGCCGTTAAACAAAATTTCCTTAGTCGTTCCTCTACCCTTATAAAACATTTAAATTTTTTCCTCCCTTCACTTGGCCTACATGGTCAGTACTGTTGTGTTCCAAGACCTGGATCTGAGCAGGTTGGGCTGTTGCAAGTCTGGGCAAACTTGCACAGTTAATGTAGTTAAGCTGTTCAACCCAGCTGAGAGTCTGATGCTTCCTCTGTACGATGAAAAATGGTATAATTTACTTTCTCTTACTCAGTGAAAATATTTTATGGAAGAACCAATCAAAATAAAAACCCTGTAGCCAGGAAAACAAGTGTTAAATCATGCTGAGAGTCTTGTCAATTTAACTTATTTTCACTGAAAACAATGGCACTAACTAATGTATAACTATTTAATTCCACATCAAAATTAGTGCAACCTAAGAAGATTAAGTTAGACGTTCTAGAATAGCTCAACCATTTGGCATAACTTATTATTTTCATAGATTTCTTTTTTTTCTGCCAGCTATGTAGTTCTGGGTTTATTTCACTTCATTCTTATTTTCTTCTTAAGAAGAAACACTTCTTTCTTGGGTAATTGCAAAGAGGGATTTCAAGAAATTTGCTGACAATCAGATACCAGTAGACCTCTATGTGAAAATCTTTACTCACTTTGGTCTTAAAAAACCCCAAAACATGTGAAAACATACATATATTTACTTGATCAAGAAATATGGAAGTCAATCCCTGTTATTGATTCAGAGTGGGACAGTACTGCAATGTTCTTGCTTCAACTGTATTTAATAATACATATTTTTACCTAAGCATGAAAGCAGATAAAGTGAGAAAATAATAAACACTGTTTCCATACCATTGCCTTCATTTAAATTCTCTTTCACCCACCCAAGCCCATGCTCTCTTGACAAAGAAAATATTCAGAAGTCAGCTGGAGTAATTTGTTAGTGAAAGTAAAGTTCCCTTAACTGACTGAACCATGAATTTCTTCTATTTTCCTCTTAATTTTTTAGATATTGTCTCTCTTATAGAGAAAAAATTATTAAAAAAAGGTTATATGTGTTATCCTAGTTGGGTCCTCTGAATATACAGTAGGAAAATTGAGACATATTAAATATTAATTAAGACAAAATACGTGAGTTAGGTAGGAGAGAGATTTTTGACATGGACAATTATCTCCTCTCCTAGTTTATCAAAGACTTTTTCCCCTGTGCAGTATACAATTTTCTGAAAACACAGAAAATGCTTAGTTTGTTTCCTGATTTTAGAACTCCAGCCATTGTAAACATGGGTATAGCCATACTATTGAGCGGTCACAGTTTTGGAAAATACATCTCAGGGTTTTCCTCCATAGATTAAACAAAAGGAAGCTATTACTGACATGAAGAATATTTAGTGTAGGATATAGAGGATGCTAAAAACATACAGGTGTTAAAGGGAAAACTGGATGTATTCATGTGAGAGACAATTATTGAATGTCTCTAAATGTGTTGGCTCTGGAATTCTCCATGCTGAAAATGGGACCCTGAGAGAGCATTCACAGGGAAACTATGCACATTCCTCCCTACAGGCATCAGACAGGAATCAATTCTCAGTCACCATCAGAGACCAGATGCTGGGCAGACCAGGTCTTCAGAATGAAATGAAGGTTCTTATGTTCTTGTTTCTTGTAGATTGGGATATCTTCACTTGCTGTTTTCTTAATCTGTTGTTTACTGATATCATACACTGTTTCAAGAACTACTTTCCTCATAGCTTCACAAAACTACTGGATATGAGATGACCATTTAGTAGAAATCCACTTTAGAACAGTGGAAAGTGTCCCCACCTGTCATGTGGGAGACCCGGGTTCGATTCCCGCCAGGGAGACAGTGTTAAGAGTTGGACTCGATGATCCTTATGTGTCCCTTCCAACTCAGAATATTCTGTGATTCTGAATATATGCAGTTGAGTCTCCTATACCACAGTACTCCAGCTGACTTCTGAATATTTTCTTTGGCAAGAGACCATGGGCTTGGGAGTGTGAAAGAGAATTTAAATAAAGGCAATGGTATGGAAACAGCGCTTGTTATTTGCTCACATTATCTGCTTTCATGCTTAGGTAAAAATATGTATTATTAAATACAGTTGAAGCAAGAACATTGCAGTACTGTCCCACTCTGAATCAATAACAGGGATTGACTTCAATGTCTGGAAATGAAAAAGCTGAAATCTAAGACTGGAAGGCACCCAAGCTTTTGAGACGGTCAGATCAATGCAGTGAAGCTCACCCCATCTCCACAGGGACAGCTCTGCCAGCATTTGTCAGTGTCGGGTCTCCTATACCACGGTATCGTGGGTCTTCGTCTCCTGTAAAGCCCTCCATCTGCGTAGGATGGCAGTTCATTAATATGCAAATTTGTCCCACACCTTCACACCGCGCTCTGGCTCTCCGGTGCTGTTTTGGCACTGCCCTGCTGTGTGTTGGTGTTTGTGTTGGGGCTTCCCGGTGCCTGCAGCCACCCCACGCCAGGAGAAACCCCTTTTCCACTCGGCCAGTGGCTCTCCAGATGGGAAGACCTGGTCTCTGCACACTCAGGGTAGACGTCTACCCCGAGAAAGTCTCGGACACCATATCTAACCTGAGAGTGTGTAAATCTTTCACAACTGCACGAAGCCTCCTTGCTTGGAGCCGAGCCGAGGGGAATAGGGCAGGTGGCACTCGAGCTGAGTGGTGCTGAGCCACTGCGGCAGAGGTGCACACCTGGCTCGGCTCTGCCGCTGCCGGCTCAGGGCGAGCGTCCGACTCGGCTCCATGGGAGGCCATGGGGGGGGTGGGATTTGCATATTCATGACTACGTATTTTGAATATTTATACATGTCAGGTCACACGTGCACAGTCCCAAAATGGGTCACCTTAATCACTGAAAAATGTGAAGCAAAGATGTGCAGTTGCTATCTGGGGGGCACAAAGTTGAAGAGGATCGTCTGTAATGACCACAGTATATTATCAAACTGTTTTACAGACCTATACACAAGCCTTGACCAGGAAATAATAAAAAGTAGGATCAACAGATCCATTCCTGGACTCTACTTCTGACAGTATTCAGAATACAAAATTATGCATGTGCTTTTCCAAGACTGTAGAAAATTCAGCTGGCTAATAATGAAAAATTCAGCTGCACAGTGTCTGCTATAACAGCTAGACATGTTTTGCACACTACTTTAGTCCATTATGCAATTTTCATTACTATCACTGTAATTCTGCCTGTGAAGTGTCAAAGTTCAGTCTAGTTATCCCTCGCAAAATCCACTCTTCCATTCATTTCCCAACAACAATTGTTTATTTTTTCTTCCCAATAACATCAGCTGCTCTCAGCTCTGTTGAGTAATGTAAATTAGTTATTCCACCATAGAAAGGCAGTGATCCTTGTTCACAATGGCCTCTCCAGTAGGAACCATTTGCCAGAGATCACAAGATGAACAGCTAATTGTGGCTTTCTAAAATGCCTTTCATATTCTCCATGACAGAGGTACTATTTCTGCCTTATTTAGCTGACAAATGCTAGCAGAGCTGTCCCTGTGGAGATGGGGTGAGCTTCACTGCGTTGATCTGAGCCATCTCAAAAGCTCGGGTGCTTTCCAGTCTTAGATTTCAGTTTTTTCATTTTCAGACACTGAAGTCTGGTTCAAAATTTCAAACTGAATATACAATATTTATCATATCTCAAGCAAAGCCTTATATTTCTAAAGCATTTTGGGATAATGGAATATTAAGTGGCATGTTTCCTAAGGAAATCTTCATTTCACACAGTTAGAGAAAACACAGAGAATGGATGTTTCCATTCATGCTACAGGGTATTGCAGTTGAAACACTATTCCTTTATAGACTTTACCTACAGTACCCACCTAAAGTAAAGGTCAAACCTAGCCTCCATGATGAAAGTGACCACAGACTAGGACTGAGAATTAAGCCAGAAAGATTGACAAGATCAAGAAACTTTGGCTACCTCTGTACTGACTGGATAAAACTCATAGTGGCACAATTCAGAGTTTTAAATTATGCTAGAAATAAGCTCAGAAAACGCATAAAAAGTGATCCTCAAGCACAAGATGTGGCTCAAGCTAAATCACTGAAAAACTGCTGTTTGGTGACTACCTTATAGTCAATTATAATCACACTACAAGAGAGAAAACACTACAGAATTTCACCACAGGAATAGTACATTTTTAAAGGAAATTACATAAAAATGGAAATCACAGTTAAAAGAAAATTTAAAACAGCAGCTACAAGAGCAGGGCAACTGTGTGTGGCAGGGAAGCAATTCAAAATATTATAAAAAGGCTCTCAGTTCACAGCCTGAGAAAAAACTAGTGATATTAACAACAGTATGGTTAAACAGCTGAATAAGGATTGCTATTAGAAAAGAACACAGAAAAAGGAATTAATTCTGTCCAGTTAAAAGTATAAAAGGACATTTAGGAAAAAAAAATGCCCCTTCTTTGTTCGCCTAATGCAGAACTTGCTATAGGTAGAAAGATTCCTAATAAGAAACTTTCTCAAAAATGCCGGAACACAGAAGCCTGCCAGAAAGTTTCTGAAAGCAACAGATCATAAAGATATAAACACTTAAGAAGATAAGTCCATTTCAGAAACACTAACGAATTCTTTCCATTTGTGTGCAGTACAGGGAGGTCAGGCAGGTTCACCCTCTAAGCCAGTCTGCCAAAGGAGCGGGTCTGAGGAACTGCCTCAAATCAATGCGTTAAAAGAGGCAGCTTTTTCCCAGCTCTGTAAAGTGAACAGCCATAAATTGCCAAGACCGGGGAGTATTCACCCAGGAGTTCTAAAGGACTCAAATATGAAATTTTGCCAAGCTGCTCTGGTATATAACTTGTCACGTAAATCTTCTTCACTGGCAGAGGAGCATAGCAGAAAAAAGTCTCCCGAATCCTTAAAATGGATCAAGGATATTCTTGCAAACAACAGACCAAAGAACTTAACTTCTGCTTATGTAGGTCAGTAAAATATATAGTAAAAGTCAGAATCAATAGATACTTGGATAAATATGATTTAATGAGAAAGAATCAATATGCTTTTCGAACACAAAGTGGTGTTGAATAAATCTATCAGAGTGCTTTGAAGTGTTCATCAGTGAGTTAAAAGGTAACCCACAGTATACAGTGTACTAGGAATTTCCCCCAAAGATGCTTATGAAGGTTTCTGAATGGCTTTGACAGCCACTACACTTCTGTGGGCTCTCTGACTTTGCTATAGGATAAAGCAGTGTCTTTCAAGAGTTAGCAAATTGTCAAAAGCCAGGAAAAAGTTTTAATTTTCATATCGAAATAGGCTATAAGAAGAGTGTTCCAAGAATCTATCCTGGGACCTGTGCTACTCAACATTTTCTTAATCTGAAAAGGTCAGATGGGGAGAGAAACAGAAAGGGAGTTTGACGATCATAAAAACGGGGGGAAAAATGAAATCCCTCTTCTGGACAGATAAAACCTAAGTCCAACAATGAAGGATCAGAAATTTCCCAGTGTTAGCTAATTAGGCCATTAAACGAAAATAGAATTTACTGTCAATAAAAAGAAACAAATGCACACAGAGAAAAGCAGCCTTAACTGTTCTTGTACAGCAATGATCTGGTTTTCCCATTAGTATTTGCATTTGTTATCCAAATTTTCCTTCAGGTAACACATAAACAGAAATTATTTTGACTTTAAAAGGTAGAAAAAGTATTCTATTTAAAACTCATTGATCACATGTTACACAATATATTTAATTCAATACTTCCTTTTTAATCTCATCTGTCTCAAAATACAACAGAAGAATCGGAAAAGGAATTGGAGAGGATTTCAGGTGAAGGAACACCTAGTATATGACTTCAGGAGATGGTTTGTTCTGGTGCTTTTGTGATTTTTTTCTTTTTTTGCCTTGTTTTGGTGACTTTTTTTACTTCCACAGACATATATTCCTTCCAGTCATCAGAGGATATCAGGCAAGGAAGACTGGTTCTGACAGTTCCTGTATCATGCCCTCAGTTTTCCAGATTGTGCACACAATCCTGGTTAGGCCAACTGGATATTCCAAGGGGTGATGGGAGATGTTAAGAACTGAATTCTTCCTTTTTCCTTTCGTTAATGCTTTTTTGTTATTTATCAGATTGGTAAAGGTGACTGAGCAAACCAAAATATGAATTTCAGAACAAGGTATCTGTCTGACTCAATGTACTTTTGAGCAAATAAATATATCTTATCTACTAAGGAATTAATAGACTCCACTGACCTTGCATATAAGTAGGTACCTACTGCTTTTTCATATAATCTAGGAATTTGATCATTATAAAAAAAAAAAAGGCAAGAGACAAATTCTGTCATCATACATTAAGTTTCTACAGGTTCTAAACGCCTATTTTCACCATACTATAATTTATTTATGACTAAGACAGCCGAAATCTGTAGCTGTGTGAAAACACCTTTTAACATTCTCTGTGGTAGTTGCACTGCTATCTTCACCAGGACTCACAAATTTTTTTTTCATGAGGGAAGTGGGGGGTGGATATCTTTATATGTAAACAAAGATTCTGTGAGAAGTCCTCAGCAGTATCAAAACCAGCACCTTGCAGAGGTTTCCACCTTGTACACACAAATTGCAACTCATAAAGTACAGTGCCAAAAGCAGTTAGCACCATCTCCAGACAAACCAAGTCCAGGAACATCTTGGTGTAAATAAACAAAGTAGTGAATGATATGAACCAGAAAAAGAGAAAACAAATGAGAACAAGACCAAACTAAACAAAAAAAAATCTTAGAAATTTCAAGAGAACACAGCCCACAGAAGCTCTAGTTTCCTGAACTAGTTCAGTATTTCTAATTCACAAGCATCTTTGGACAAGGAACAAACAGGAAAACACTAAGCTAGGGAAAGGGAACTCAGTCTTAATTTTGGAAAATCTGAGCAGCATAGCACCACCAACAGAGTAATGCAAAATGCTTCAGAGCTTCTCAAGATAATCCTTTTGCAAGATTGTATTTTGACCTGCAAATACGTACCACTAAGATAACAGAGGCATTTTGCCAGATCTTTTGCACAAATGTGTTTGTCTCCTGCCCAAAAGGGATTACAATCAACTCTCTTGCACCACCACATTTACTGCTGGCAAAGTGGGATTACAGATCAGTCACCTCACATGTCTTTTGGGGAGGAACTTGCTCCCCCTTTCACTGAAGCCAAGTGTGGGGGGAAGACTCTATGAAGCAGCAGAAACAATATGTCAGGGACTGCAGCTCTTGAATTTAAAGCACACAAATATAAAATGGGATCACCAGACAAAGGAGAGCCTTATCTTGTCCCTTTACCTTCCAACACACCTTTAGGAAGAAGGACTCAAGGAAGCAGAGGCTGCCCATTTTCCCTCAAGGCACACTTTGCATGCAGACCATGTCTCAGTGTACAGCAGAAGTTTCATGCCATAAATACACCTCACTAAGGAAAACAACCTGCAATTTATATATCCTCTTAAATAAGCAACACTCCTTATAAAACCCTGTCAAATAACTGGTGAGGACACATCTCTTAGAGATGCTGTCTAAACAAAAACTATACTAAGTAGAAACATTTAAAGTTTGTTTTGCTTCCAAAAGAAAACTGATATTTGTCATTTCAGTTAGAAACCAGCAAGAAGAGCCTTTCACTCTAAGTCAGTTAATTTCTGTGGTGGTGGTAAAGTCAGGCTTCCTTTGCAGAAGGACCAACACAGCTCCCAGGAAACAATGCCTGAAAGCTGTGGAGTCGCCATCCCTGGAGGTGTTTAAGAGAAGACTGGTTGAGGAACTCAGTGACATGGTCTAGATGGTGGGAGGCTTGGATGGATGGAGCGTGGTGCCTGTGGTTCCACGCTTGTGGGCCTGGTCCCTGGGTGGGCGTTCACTTGGGCGTTGGACTAGATGATCCTGCGGGTCCCTTCCAACTCACAATAACCTGTGAACCTGTGAATGCACAGTGATGTACTGAGCTAGTCCACAGAGACAATTAAAAGGATTTTCTTTTAGCAAAGAATATTACCCAACAGGAATGTAGGTTATTTGGCATGGGGAACTTCATAAAGAACAGCAGTACTACCAGATTTCCTCAGCCCAACACCAACCAAGTTATCAAATTGTTCCTGGGAGGGTTGCTACCAGCATGGAAAGGTGGCATAACCACCACACTCATTAAAACTCCTGCTTGTTTCCTTAGCTGTGACCCCATCAACATCATGCTGAGCATTCAAAATGTATAGAAAATTAAAACCATGTATTGCATTCTGTTCCCAAAGATAGCAGATCCATCTGCTCATCTGTTTTTCACTTCCACAGCTGTTCACTAAGTGTCAAAACAGAGCACAGTTGAATTTTAGGCCAACAACGTAAATATTTTCCATATGGTATCCAATTATGCAGCTTGGATTCTTTTAGTCTGAAGCTAGAATATTTGAATATTATTAAGATCATTTAGGAATAACACACAGGAAATAAAAGTTAATCTCCTCAAAAGTCAGGACAAAAAGCAGTCTAATAACTACCTAGCTCAATGAATCTACATAACTAACCATCACTGGTGTGCATGAAAACATGAAAAATAATGGACTCTCAGAAGTCCTCGCTCTTACAGGTTACTATCAAATACATATACAAAAGAAGATTACAAATTACCTGTGTTCACTGACGCTTAACTCCGAAAAAATTTTTGTCTGAAATTTTCCATTTTTAGATATTGGAGTGGATTTTTTTCTGAAAAGCCTGAGAAAATTTCTTTCAGCTGTTTCAGAAAAATATGGAAGCGAAATTAAGGGTTTTTTTAAAAAAAAGCCCCACCAAACAAAAAAACACCAACAAAACAAAAAACTAAACCTAAATAAAACAAAAACCCCAGATCCACACTCACACCCAATAACCCACAAAAAGCTCCCTTTTAAATTACACTGGATAAAACAGCATCAACGTCAACAACTGAAATATCTTGCATACACTTCAGTTAATAGTTTAATTTTATTATTTAGAAAGATGAAAAATTTCTGGCAAATTTGTAGTGCTGGGCCTCATTCTAGGGTATATGTCTCACAGAATCTATAGCTTGAGATTAAATAAATGGAAAAATCATATGGCAGCAGAAACAAGATGAGAAGCAAAGGGCTGTGCAGCCACTGGATCAACAGAAACCCCACCAAGTTAGTTAATCCATTGTATTATGAAACAAAGAAATGAGATGAGCCTCCTTCTTATTTTCTTGACTCTATGTGCATCTACATGAGCCAGACTTACACGGAGCAGAAAGCTGGAAGAGGACAAAGGCTTCCTTTGAATATACCAGGGACATTCCCCAGAAACACTGCATGTACAGGGTCAGGTCAAAGATCCATCTAATCTGCTGGTTTTCCCTCGCAGCAGCTGGGATGCCTAGTGAAAGTAGCACAAGTATACAATAATATTTCCCCAGTGTATCCTCCCAGCTCTGAACTTCCTCAGCCAGAGACCATATCTACTGCTCAGGAGCCCTTCGTAGATTTTTTCTTCCATTGATTTGTGTAATAATGGTTTGAAATATATGGCCTTCAAAACATCCTGTGGCAAGCCATGCCATCATTTAATTATGTTTCTATGGAAAAAGTAAGGGGGGGGTTGTTTGTCTTAAACCTGTCAGCTGGTTATTTCATTATGTATTTTTAGTCCCTCTGTCATGGGAAATACTTAACATATCTTCACTAGCCACCTTTTCCATACCTTCTCCTATATTATTAAGTGCCATTATCTGCCTTTCCCACCCTCTAACTCACATCACACCTTCCAAGTTTAAGACTTGCGTGACATCATTTCCTACATCTTCACATAAACTTCTGAGCACTATGAGAGGTCCAAAACCACACAGACCAAGAGAGGCAAGAACAAACTACAATGATGTTTTTTTATTTTATTTTTCTAGTATTTTTCCTTTTTTAAACATTTCTGCCTTTTTTATTACTGCCAACCACTCCGCTGTGAGAACATAGTGTTTCACTCCCAACTCAATCTCTGTGAGGAACTTTGAGTGTGTGTTTTGTAGCTTTTTGCTTGTTTGGGATTTGTTTTGTGGTTTTGTTTGGTTCAGGTTTTTAAGAAGTTCTGGTACTCCAGCATAAGCCAGATGGAGGCTTAGCCTTTTAATTACTGAGACCTTACAAAAGTATCATAGATGTAAGGCATGACTTCTTTGATTAAAGGCTATGTGAACCTCTTCTCTTTACCATATCCATATGACTACTATGTACTTCTATAGTTCATTACAAGTAATTATTTAGTAGTTTTCTCCTGCAGAAAGCCATCCTTACTCAATCCCCCTAAGAACCAGCATCAATTTCCTATCTGTTATTCCTTTGGAACCAAGGCTAATTTAACTCATATATTATGCACCACGGTTAACTGCTCAGTAATTTCACATTTGAATTCCTTCAAAACTACCAGGCTACACCATTAGGCCTTCACAACTTGTTACTGTTCATTTTTATGTCTTTATTCCAAAATTTTCTACTGACCTCACAATATCTCTGTGAGAAATACGTAGTTCTAGTCAATTAGACATGTCACATCAGCACAGGCACACAGAAGAGAAGAGATTGTCCCACAGAAAAGGATGCACAGAGGGGGCTTGGTGCCATCATGATGTATTATGCAATTAGTAGACAACATTAAGCTTAGAAGTGTAAATGCCAAATTTGGAAAGACTCAAATATCTTTCCCTTCACCCACATAAACTTTAATGCTGACACCATTTATAACTTGCCACGGGAACTTTCCAAGCCAGCTGGTGAAAGTTTTTGCTAGTCCTGTGTATTATAAAAATCTGAAGACTAAACATTACATTTAGCTGTAAGCAATAGGATCACATTCCTTGTGGTTAGGGAAAGTACAGAATGTAAAGACTGAACGTAGTACCTTCCACAGATAAGCAAAAACCAAACTGCTTGGTCCTGGGGCTCCTTTATTTTTTTGTAAAAATGTTGCTAGGATTAAAGGGCACCTAAAGTGATGCAGCAAAGCGGAAGACCACACATTTTCACGTCTAGGTTTATGTTGTAGTATAAATGTCTTATAATATGAAAGCAAAGTTTCTTAAGATTGTCTAATGAAGGTCATTTGAGACAGGGGAAAAATAAAAAGTAATAAATTGAGCTCTGTTCCCACAGGCACCCTACTTTTCCTCATGCCTCATTCTTTCCACCTCCTCCTATTTTTCATTTAAGTTCCTTCTGTTAACAATCACATCTCAAGATTGTTTCTTTAGCTTAGTCATAGAGTTTGGATAGAGTGAACCAGCCCAACGAGAGCAACTACTATGCTTATTGCAGAGTTTTAAATAACGGAACAGTTCCTGGTACAGCTTCTGCTTTCCAAAAAAATACTCCTGTTTTGTGTTATTGCTGCCATTTAGCTGATGCTGTAGACACTTAATAAGGCTGATGTTTCAGTTGTTTACTCTTGTAGCTATCATGCCTCTCCTGGATAGGCATGACCCTTATCTCTGTCTTTGTACAAGACTACAACAAAAAGAGTAAGAACAACCCAACTAACAGATCATAGTTAATTATCTAGAAGCAAAAAAAGAGCAGTGGGTTTCACCCTTTAACCTATATATTTGTTTTCCAACTGTCATAGTATGCCTGCACAACACAAAAACACTTTCAAGGACTACCCCTCTGCCCGATCCCTTGGTCAGCAATGCCTGGTTTTAGAGGAAGGTGACAGGAAGGGCAGGAAAGAATGAGTTGCCAGCATTGAGTATGCCCATCTTAATATGTATATTTCCTTAAGAATCACAAGTAGATCCACATGAGAAAAACAAAACAAACAATCCACACAAGCAAACCCCCAAACTATCTCTATATGCAGAAACTCACATAATTTTGCTAAATATAAAAGTCTCTATACCTCATGAGAACAACTTTTCATTCAGGTGAAATAAGATTTTTTTTGCTCATAGGGGAAACTGGGGAAAGGGAGGATTTCACATCTTTTCACTTATTTTGTCAGGTTGAATTTGATCTTACCCACATCATCAATTCAGACAGTGAACACTAAGAGCTCCAAGGGAAAGGGAATCAGACAGGTCATGAGAAGAAATATGATCTTTTAAACATGAAGATCACTGCACATCCCATCCTATCAGGTGTGTATATGTGCGAAAGGTGTTTACCATCCTCAGCCTGATGTAGTTTCTATCTAAATTGCTGCTGCTTTTTAGCACGATTCCTCCCCTAATTCATACACGCTCACTGTCTTCCCCAGTGAGTTTCTAAAACCTAGAGCTTCAAACAAATTGTGTCATATAAGATATCACCAAACCCAGAGCTATGGCAAATCATCACTATCCAAGGCCCCATATGAAAGCCAAATCCATCTCCTCCATCAGAAGGGCCGTAAAAGACAACAACCAGGGAGTACAGAGTGCAATAAACCAACCAGAATTAGCTCCTCACTGCACTCATGTACCAAGCCTGGGGGGCAGGATTAAGTTTGACTCTTTCAACAACAACATGAACTGCCATCTTAGAGCTCGACAGGGACTAGATGGCAGTGAATGGGTGATCAGGTCCTTGTTTCAGCAATGTGCATTCCCATAACATGCACAATGCACTTCCCTATCCCTCCCCTGGGAAATCAGTGGTCAGGTCAGGAATGAGCAAGCAAAGGAAAACTTAAAATATCTTTCCATTTCAACCTATAGATAAAAAAAGGATCACTCAGCTTTTTTCATAAGCTCCAATACTCAGATCTTCAAGTGTCTTAGAGCGCTCAATTCTTGTTGAATTCTTTATACATTATGGATTTAAAATCTGCAGCCAAATCTTAATTGAATTAGGTGATCTGTAGGTTTACTTTAGATATTTAACCAAGTCTCTGAGTTGTAATACAATAGGATAAAGAAAGGAAAACATATTTGTAGAGTTCAATGTTAAAAGGCAGCAGGAACTAACAATCGCAAAAGCAGGAGCTATGACAATGGGATAAGGCATCAGTGATACTTCACACATCAACACACTGCTCTTTTCCACCTGGAAAGATAAAGCTATTGGGATTTTCAAGGTTTTTTTGTTCAGGCTTTCTGCTCAGCTAAAAAAATCAGATAGATATACATTACAAGAATCTTTAAATTTTAGCTACACCAGGTACATCTTGGTCTCAGAACACACAAATTTCATGACATAGGTTGACAGGATGTAGATTATATGTATATATATGTATATATATTCTGAGACTACTTGATTAGGCTATGTGAGTCATTATTAAGAATACAATGAAATGAAGGGCTTTGAATATTCACAGAAGAAATGACAGAAGTGTAAATAGCATTCAAATTTAGAGTGCTTTGGGATTAAACCTAAGTTTTAAGATTAGAAATATAAGATCTGATAGGGCTGAAGAAAATGCATATTAGTGTTCCCTAGCACTGGAGAAAGCAAAGCACCAGGAAACCAGAGGAAAGTCCCTCTCTCAATACCATTCTCCCTTTTAGCAGATCTGGTCTCTCAATGTCACTTTATTATAGAGAGTACTAGAGACATCTTAAGAGGGTATGGGGTCTCTACAGTTGCACACCTGACAAGTTAGAAAGATCTTTTTCACTGTGTGTGCAGTGAGCCTGATGCGTGCCTGCTTTGCTACTCATGTGCAGTGTTCTCATCCCACAAGAGTAGGGAAATTTGATCTTTGTCAGAGGCAGGTAACCATTGAAGCCACTCTCATCAGGCCAGACAAATGGGATTCTTCAGGACAGCTGCACATGAGCAGAGTAATTTCCCAGATATTGGCTTTGGGGCAATTTTAGGAGTACTAAACCAGTACACTAGCTACCTACAGCATAAGCCTTAAGTTACTATTAGTGAATACACCACTTTGAGTAGCTCTTCCCCAATTCTGCAATGTGCTTGCACAACACACAGGCAGTGTTTTCTGCTTGTTTGACAACATTTAGGATTAAATCTGAGTTGTAAGATGGGAAATTGGTTTATAAGATCATGCTAGTGCATAACAGAACAATAAACTGTTGGAGTTATCCAGAACTTGGAGAGGTCATGGACATATAAATGCAGACCCTTTGCTCACCTGGGATTCTTCTCAGAGGATCACACAGAGCCTGCCTCAGCAAGCTGTGGTTTGCAGTGATGCCAGGACACACTAAGAACTTGGCAAGCAGACCCAGACACATGAAAGTCGTGCCCAAGGGCAGATTTTATCAGCAATCATTGCTATGGTAGTCTGAGCAAGCCGAGATTTTCTAAAAATAGTCTGAAGAGCAATTTCAGAGCCTTTGTGGAGTGAAAGTTCTTTAAGTTCTGTTCTTAAGTAGACTTGAAGGTTTCAACTGCAGTGATACAAACCTTTATAGCAAAGATAGATTCCAAGCCCCATATTTATGTGCACAGGTGACTCACAAACCCAAAAAATCGTTCTTCGCTTTTAACAGTTTTTTCAGTCACACTGAGGGCAATAGGCTTCAGCTACTCCTTGTGCCTTGCCTAGGAACTGACCCATTTCTGAAGGTGGCACATCACAAGGAACCACATCCCTTTTTGGAAACAAGTGGCTAAAAAGGAGCTCAACAGTTTAGACAATCTTCATAACATAGGCAAGCTAAAAGTCAGTTCCTAATTTGGACAGTACTCTTCCCAGCTCTAAAAAACCCTTATTCACAGGCCTACTTGTGAGCTAAAATCCAGCAGTGTCATGGACAATTTGTTTTCACTGAAAGGGTAACTGGCTTTTTTTCCCCCATGACCTGCTTCTCAGGTTCACAGGTTATTCTGAGTTGGAAGGGACCCGCAGGATCATCTAGTCCAACTCCCAAGAGAACGCCCACCCAGGGATCAGGCCCACAACCCTGGAACAACGGGTATCACACTCCATCCATCCAAGCCTCCCGACATCTAGACCATATCACTGAGCTCCTCATTGAGTCTTCTCTTAAACACCTCCAAGAATGGCAACTGCACCACCTCCCTGGGCAGACCATTCCAATTTTCACTTTCTCTGTGAAAAAGCTCTTCCTAACATCCAGCCTAAACCTCCCCTGGCATAGTTTGAGGCTATGTCCTCTTGTTCTGGTGTCATCAGCCTGAGAGAAGAGATTCACACCCACTCGACTGCAACCTTCCCTCAGGTATGAGGTCACCTCTGAGCCTCCTCTTCTTCAGGCTGAACAACCCCAGTTCCCGTAGTCGCTCCCCATAGGGCTTGTTCTCCAGTCCTTTCACCATCCTTGTTGCTCTTCTCTGGATCCTCTCAAGCAACTCAACATCCTTCTTAAACTGGGGAGCCCAGAACTGGACACAGTACTCAAGATGTGGTCTGACCAGGGCTGAGTACAGGGCTGGTCAGTACTGTAACTTCCCTAGTCCGACTGACCACACTGTTCCTAATACAAGCCAGGATGCCATTGGCCCTCTTAGCCACCTGAGCACACTGCTGGGTCATATTGAGTTTCCTATCAATCATTGCTCCTACATCCCTCTCCATTTCACCACTCTCCAGTCACTCATCCCCCAGCCGATTTGCACCTGGATTCCTGTACACCTTTGAAAGGCCAGACTGCTTGAAAGTCATGGTTTACTCACATAAGTATTCATCTGCAAAGCCAGTAACGGCTTACAAGTCTCTTGCTGATCCGCAGCGGTGTTTGCACAGGCTACTTCCTTCTCATGGAGATAAAATTTTACTGCCTCACATCTGTTGACCCTACCGCCTCTTTGAGAGTGACTCAAAAGGTTATCATTATGTGTTTTCATGTGTATCAGCTCAAGGGTTTCAACCACCTAGTTCTGCTCTGTTTAGCTGTACAATAGGAAGAATAAATGTTTCCTTTCACTTTTGGAGAATAAAAGGCTGCAAACCGCCTTAGCTAAAAATAATCCCTTTAAAGCCTAAGTGTGATTATCACACTAGGATTATTCAAGAAATTTTATCATCTTACAACATCAGTAACACAGTATCTTGGTACATTACTGCAAATATTGTAAAAAGCTTTATGTAAGTAGTTATTTTTCCCCTAGGTAAGGTATGTCTGTAAAACTTAGAGAGATAATAATGGCTGTTACCTGATAGACCAGAAAAGCCTTCTAGCACAGTGTTTTCAAGAATATCATAAAATGGATGCATACAGAAATGAATAAAAGCAAGGAAAGCACAGAAAAATGCTTTCACAAAGGAGTTGCTCAGCATCCTGATGTACGGCGCTCAGCACCTTTCTTAGCAAGAGACCACAGTGGTCAGTTTAATAACTGCAAACCTTAACAAAGCTCTGATTAAGGAAAGGAAATGTGCCTCTGTGAAAACTGGATTAAGGTTCTCAAAAATGTTGCAGGACCTGAAAGTGAGAGAAAAAGTATGAATATAAGCCAGCAGGACCACCAGGACCTGCATACCACCTGGCCTCTGCAAGGATCCATAGTTTCCCAGACTGCAAAGTCCTGATGACATATCCTACTTCAGAGAGAGAAAAAAATGCCAGTCAGTTCTATGCTGCCCTTACATGATGAAATGGAAAGGGGCAAGGAGGCAAAAGCTGCAGGAGACAGTCTTACAAAGTCAAAATCATCTCTAACACACCTTGATGCAGCTCATACCTACTTGAAGCAGCAGGTCTCCTCTCTGCAGGGACTGGGGGTAATGCAGGGGCACTGTGCTCACTTGCAGAGACAAGGGCAGTACAGAGTAATTCTTTTACCTCCACAGACTGCTCCAGTGCTATGGCAACATGAGCAACAAATAAAAAGCAAGACAATATGAACTTTGAGCAGAATTTGCCGTTTTCATAACTTCTGATTAAAAAAAACAACGTTGGGATTTTTTTAAATGATTTTTCCCCTTTTTCTTGAGTTTCTTCTGCCAGTAATTCACTAGATCCTGAGATTCAGTCTCTGCCTTACACTTTTCACAGGCAGATCCCCAGGTAAGCGTTATGCTTTCGCAGGTTTTTTTCCAAGGACTTTTCCCATTTTTTTTAATAAAAGACTGATCCACAAGTGATGACTGTTCTTTGCAATTTCTTCCTCCAGTTCCAGGTGGCAGCTGCTGCCCTGAGACAGCAAGTTGCACCAAAGCTTGGGAAGAAAGGCAACCGGAAAGACTCATTAACGTTCTCCATAGCTTCCAAGGAAAAGATACTTTAAAAATAAAAATATGCATTATTTCCACCTTTGGTCTGCAGCTTCTCAGGTTCTCTGCACATTGTGCCCTCGAAGGATTTTGCTTCCAATAGCCGCTAAAGTCAATGTTTACTAGAGACTCAAGAAACTTGTAATCTGGTACAGAACCAGCATTCTGACAGATGTTTATATTCTATATGAAATATCAGAACATAGCAGCATGCTGCAACTGACACCTTGGTTCACAGATCACCTTTCAGCTTTTTGATGTGGCCCTCCTTGCTTTCAGAGGATTTTTTCTTGCACCATATGACCATACACACATACAGATGAGTACACACACATCCATGTACAAATGTACTATATACATATTGCAAATCTACTGAAGAATCTGAAATTCAACACCTTTCATTGACTTTTATGCTTAGAACACCAAATCGCCTTTTAAAGACTATTGAAATATTTATCCATAGAATCTCTGTCCAGGTTTAGTAATGATAGCAGGGACTGTCAGTGAAAGGGAACTCTTGTCAATGAGTTTACATGCCTTTCTGGCTTTGTTGAAAAAACCCCCACCTCCATTAGGATTTATCTTCCATTTCTAGAAGCTGGACCTAGTCTTTGCATTTGTGGCAACACGGTTATCCCCTGTGTTATGGTATCTACAGTTCTGCCTCCAGCTCCCTCTTTAGCTGCACTTCGGTCCTCAGCTGGAGCAAACCTCAGAGGGTTGAATGCACCAGCACAGAATGTTTTAGCCAAACCAAGGACTGAAGCAGTGAGCCACAAAGCTCAAAAACATGAGCTTCTCCTGCTGAAACACCAAGGTCTTGGTCAAACGTGTTCCATATGCACACATCCTCTGTGAACTGGGCACAGCAGGAGATACACACTAGAAAAGCCACCCACACACTGCTCCATAGGTCACCAGGCAAGTATGTGGGACTAACACTGAAGGCAACATTTGAATGTGATGAGTCACGTCAAGCTTTCATACCCTTGGTTTGCAGCAAAAAGAACATATCACAGTGCAAAACACTAGAAACTTCCCAGCCACCGCAGGGAAGCCAGTGGCAGAATTCAGGTTCCATGATCTCCCAGATTTGACCCACCCTTAACAAGCTGCCAGGGTGACCCCTTCCATCCCCTCTGAGGGGCTCATGAGATGGAAGACATCTTTTCCTGATTTGTCACAGGTATCTACAGCCAAATCTCCCTAAATCTGAGCAGGATCTTTTTCCACAGAGTTTGGTTGTTACCTCCTAAGGTACCACAATAGATCTCACCCTAGTTGCAAATTCCTCCATCAGAAGAGCCTGACTGCTTTCTTATTGTAAAACATTCAAGGCCACATAAAGTAAAATTTAAATATCCCAAATGTAAGATACAGGAAAGAACAAAAAGTACACCTTCCAATTGTAGAAGCAGTACTTAAAGTAACATTTTCCTGTCTTCCAGCTTCTGAGAGCAAACAGGAGAACGGTGGGAAGGAAGCTCAACACCTTGAGGGCACTAATAAGCTATTATTACCCTGGTCGGCCTCAAACACACCTGTTTCCATGGCCTAGGAGCCCCTTTGCAGCCTAGGTTTGGCACACCAGTCCCAGAGCATACTGCAAGAACAAGTCCAACATGTAAATGACTTGTCCAACAGGGTTTGTACTTTTAATCCAGCAAGAATATTACCCTCATAGTGCTAGCAGGTAAATGCATTTAGTGAGCTTTGATACCTTTGCAGTGCAATGAGTTTGAGGACTGCCCATGGTTTGACAGCTCATAAGGCAAATCCTTTGTGTTTACTTGCTGAATTTATGAAAATATATCCAATGCAAACTGCTGCATTGTTGCTTTTCTCTTGCCTATATTTGCTTACAGATAAATCCTGGATTTTTGTATTATGTATGCTGGCTCCTGCGCTGGCTCCTGTACTCTCTGTGAATGAGCAACCAAAAAAATCCATGCATTCATTCACAGGTGCAAAGCCAGAATATTACACATTTCCCTTCAAACATCAGCACATCCTAATATACACAGGAATTATAGTTCAATGGCTGGGCATTAACCTGCAACAAGTCTGAGGCAGCAAATACTACACAGAATTCAGGCAGGCATCCTGCGCTACTTCCACTAAGGTTAAAACTGCACAATGGTGTCCTCAGACAGTCATACACAAAATACCCAAACAGATGAGCTCTGGACCGTCTCGGTGCCACAGTTTTTTGTGTCAGGTACAGACCTGTTACCAAATGCACTGGGGATGAGATGCTTCTGTTCCCAACACATACAGGTGACCGGTTTCTTCTTAACTATTTAGGACTGAGCAGGGTTTGTTTATCTATACAGGAACCTACTTCTGTTCATTCTGGGTCAGGATAAGGGTTTCTCTAGTGATCAGACTTGACTTTGATGAAGGAATGAGATGTTTCAAAGTTTTAATCCAAGACGTCTAAACCAAGAAGCCCCCTTTCTGTCCTGATCACTAGAGCTTCAAGATAGAAGAGGCAGCATTTGTATAGGAGACCTCAAAATAAAGCCGCATGTTGTACAATGAAACCAGACTTCCTAATTATGTATTTCTTTTACACTTCTGCTTTTGTGTTATGCCCCACTGCCAATTCACAGCCATGGGATACATCTCCTTGCAGGCCACAAATACCCAATTTCTTTCCAAAACTGGCATCTCAGACCAGTGCATTCCTTTCTATCCCATGGTGAGGACAAGTGCCTTTTTCCTTCATATAGGGGTGAATGATCCACCATACAGTGCCCTGTTTGCTTTGGCACCACGCTCTGGGCCATTCTCTTTTCCCACTATCATAATATTGTACAGGCAGACCCTGAAGAAATGCAACATTCCTCTTAAAACATGCTTCTGAAGTTTCTGTTCAGTCTCTGCTACATATGGCAGGTTTTCAGCTGCTTGCTGCATGGTTTGGGTCGAACATGGGAGAAGGTCCTAACACTTGGAATGGTTCCTGCAGCACTGTTAGCTGGTCCATTAGCTAACTTGAAAAACCTCTAGAGGTGCAGTTGAAATTCAAGCCTTCTTATAGGTTATACCCAGTATTTCCATCCTTCCTGATTCTGAAAGCAATTTTAATTTTCCCAGTAAAAACAAATGTGTAAGGAAATGATCAAAATTGTAGAGGCCATTGTGAGCTTTTCTTAGCTGATCCAAAAGCCTGTGTTTAACAGTTGGTGTTTTGTAGGATTTGTCCCCTGACATTCTTCCCACTGCACCTTCCCCAGTACTGGCAGCTACTAAGGAAAAGACAGAGCATATTCTCATCAAAACTCTGAGGTCTGTTTCCAGTTAAGGGTGCAGTAAAATGACATGTCATTTATTAAATCAGATGGAAAAACCCAAAGAACAATTTAAAGACAGGCTGGTTTCTTCTCAGAAAAACAAATGTCAGCCTAGCCTCACTTTTTCTTCTACACTCGGGACGAACCGAGACAAAAAGAGGTCAAATGGTCCTTTCTGTCTCATGAGCTGAATATTTCTTATATGATTGCACCAGAAAAATTTCCTGTGTCTAGCAACACCTCCAACAAGTGTATTGAAGCAGTGAATGAGATCCAGTTTTGGTTTTCAGGTTGTATTTAATATTAACACAGTAGCCAGAAGACTAATACACACCTACAGTCCGCCGCCTACCTGACCCAGGTCACTCAAAGCTCATACCAGGTTACTTTGTCTCATCTCTCTGTTTACCACATCTCTTCTCAACTTCATAAGTTCAGTTGCTTTTTCATATCCCCTCCTTTAGCAGGTAGGAAATGAGAATCCACCTTGACATATTCATGTGAGTAACTGCTTTTAGCCAAAGAGATGATTTTAAAATTTAAGTAAGTTGGTGCTTCCTCACCAAACACGAAACTAACATAGATTTGACTTGGAACACTGTTGTTTCAATAAAACATTTGCTTCCTATAAACAACAAAAGAAAAGAAAGGATAGGATATTTACTTCCCTGATTAAATCCAAGAAGCAGTGGATGCAGACTGATTTCTACCCGGACCCTGAGGGAATCCATATCTCTTGTGGAGCACTATGACTGCCAGGATACAGGATAGCCAAATCTCAGTGTCTTGATGTTGTTGTACTATTTTACACGAATTATAGTCAGAACAGTCTATATTACAGAAATCCAATAAATTCTTGCCTCGGTGTATTTGGTAACCACTGTGCTAGAGAGTACCTGTGATTTCCTTTCTCTGGCTCAAGAAACGCACATTTCATACTGCAGGGACCCAGGGCCAACGTGAGGCACTGCAGGTCTACTGTCCTTGCTTCCTAACATACTCAAAAATGCTGGTAATTTAGTGAGAATAGATTATCCAGCTCCACCCAAGCATAGACTGAAACTGTCTGAGGGACTGCCAGTTTCTACGGTTACACATTAACCCTCGAGTTTAGTAAAAGGGAAAAATTACTGGAACAAAAAATTCACTCTTAGGAAAAAAAAATTAAATCCCATGAGTAACTAGTTAGAAAATTTGACCTGAATTCATAAATAGTTTCAGAATGACCTAAATATCATTTTCCCAACAAACTTACTGTTCACCAGAATTTTTCCTTCTGATTTTGCAGGCCAGCTGGCTCATTTGAGGTCCCTTACTATAGGCATTAAACAACAAACAATACAAGGCTATCTTTGTATACATCTTGGATAGAAAGGAACTCCCTATGGGATTCCTTAGTCCGTGCTTAGAGAGCTGCAGTCTGGTTTTCTAGAGTGGCCATCATCACAAAATTATCACTGTGAGGAACACAGCAGACAAAACGGCCACAGTCATCCTCAAGAACGACATTCTCCCAAGTTAAAGGTCACAAAATGCCTGATAAAACTGCCCTTTTCATAAGTCACTGTAAATATTAAAACTCTTGAGAAAAGCAGATGACACAATATCATCCTCAGATGCAAAGCAAAATGAAAGGGCACCTAATTAGAGGCTTAACAAATATCAACAAGGCAAAGCTAGAACAGATCTCATCCTGTGGGAAGGAATTGCCTTGTGATTACCGCATGATTGAGACTCCAATTGTGGTCGCCACTGCCACCACAGACTGACCGCATCCGTCCTCCACCTCCATGGGCACAGCCACCAGGCAGTTCAGCCTCAGGAACAGGGGCTTCACATACATTTTGAACCCGCACAAAGGAGTTCTGTAAAGGATAAGGAGACGTCAGAGCAGTTTGTATTAAAGATGCAGCAAAGAAAAAACACCCATTGGATAAGCTTGGCATATCTCTCACCAGGATGATCAATGCTGGAAGGCAGATGCTGTCAGCTAATGGAGCCTGACAGGCTGAACAACCGGAGACATTACTCAGACCAAGAATGTGCAATTAAACCATAAAGTGTACCCTGACATGGCTGCTGGGGAGTAATCATGGGCCCCAGGGGATGAAAACGCATAAAGTCATGAGCAGCGGCACTCAAGAGGTGTAATTATGGAGGAAGTCATAGCATTTGTTATTCCTCTGGTTAGCCTGCCACTGGTGGACTTGGGCAATGCTCTCCACCCTGGTCTCATGGGGAGACTTCCACCCCTGCCCCTTGCCACTACCTTGAGCCCACCACTGTCCTCAGGCTCCCCCAGGGTAAATGGTGTTGGGTGGAGGCTGCTGTGGGACTCAGAAAGCACAGGTTCAGGCTACATCCAGCAGAAACCTCTCAGAGATCCCCTGTGGGGTTGCTGTGGGATTGAAAAAGCACTGGCTTGGGCTGCACCCCACAGAAACCTCTCAGAGATCCCTCATG
Organism: Pitta sordida; assembly: GCA_013390025.1. NCBI lineage: Eukaryota > Metazoa > Chordata > Aves > Passeriformes > Pittidae > Pitta > Pitta sordida. The sequence continues at coordinate 315,962 of WEKX01009913.1, read as the reverse complement.
AGGGCTGCAAGCCCTCTGCAGCACTTGCAGCTCCTCATAGAGCTGCACACTGCTTGCTGCCCTTGCTCAGAGGCAGAAATTCTCATTTCATGGCTGTTATCACCTGACAATTTCTTCTGGGAGTCTATCTGTGTAATTAAGAGAGTTTTTCAATAACTTACAGTCACTCCACACACATAAACCAAATAGCTGGAGGGCTGCATGGTAACACTGTGCAAAGGCAACTGCTTGACCATGGCACATGTCTGTCCCATCTCTGTAATACTTTCCTTCACCCCTGGCCTTTGGACCCCTGTCACCTTGGGACATTTGTGATTGGAGGTGAGGAATCTGGTGTGAATTGGGCACAAAACAACAGGTTCAGTGTGAGCAGACCCCACCAGCACGGCTGAAAGTCTATCGGGTCCAGGGTCACTAGAGCTTTATTGGGTCATACATAGGTGAGCCTCCCTGGTGAGAGGAGCCAAGAGCAAACCCACTCCTTTACTGGGTGGATAAGAAATACACAAATCTAAAGAAACAGGATTTATTTTACTACTTTACTTTCACTTCTACCATTATATGGAGAGAGATCCTTGGTGCTGAGAAGGGTTGGGGAGCCCACGGAAACTGAAGTACTGGAGGAAGGTATTGGATCAAAGGTAACAGAGCAAACAGTTATGTGTGCAAGGATGAGCTGTCCTCACCAAGTGTTTAGAGCTTCTACTTTAAAACTATTCCAAAGCAAGCTGTGGTGTTACAATTCTAGTATCCGTTGTTTGGCTCTGTCTGGGCTTTAATGTAGCAGCATGGGAAGATGGGGAACTTCAGCCAACTTTCAATAACTAGGGTAACAGTGAGAGTAACTGTCTATGTTAGCTGCACTGTAAACCTCATAAGGCTTGGGATATATATGAAGTCAACACAAAATATATTATCAATAATGAATCTCGTGGAAAAAAACTAGGACAGCAGGGGTAAAAAAGGTTGAGGTGGGTAGCTGATGTTAGAACAGGGTACTGGTTTCACTGTGTCATGGCTCAGCTGGTTGCTTACAGTCTGGTCTTTCCCAAGGGCTTTTTAGCATAGTCACTTTTATGGACTCGTGCATAAATGGAAGAGCTTGGCCTTCAGATGCAACAATAGCTTACGTGCAGGACTCCATAAAAGCACAGTTCCCTGGAGAGGAACATGAGGATGTCTACAGGAATGAGCTGGCTGTGGCCTGAAGTGACAGAGCAGATTTGTGTAATCCCATATAGAACAAAGCAAGGAGTTAATAGTTTTCCAGGCAGCGCTTCAAATTGGATCACTAGGGATGTCTGTGAGGATTCCAAAAGAAATGTTCCTGATGGTCATTAATGCGTTCCCAGTGACGTACAACATGCACATGCACACACACACGTGCACAAGTAAAGCAGAAGCTGGCCTGGAAAAAAACCAGCTTGTGTGCAAAGGTGCACTTACAGTAAATTTCATCACAAGGGACTCATTCATTTCCAGAACAAATAACAACTCCCACTGCCCTTCCACGTGTGCTTCCAGCAAAGGGGTGAGGGAGCTGGATGCAGGGCATGTGTATAGCCCAGCTTCCACCCTTGAAAACTCCAAGGGGCCACGCTCTGTTTCCATAACACTTTTTACATGCTTACTTTTATGAGTCTCTTGGTGACAATCTAAATCCTGCCTGTTCTTCAATAAACCATTAATCTTCCAGATAGGGTTCAGGGAAGTTGCTGTGTAGCAATAAACTATGTTTCTAGAGCCCAGAGGGAACAAAAAGGGGGAAAAAATGTGAAAGGGAGCAAGGTTATTTTGAAAGATGACTTCCTGAATTGGAGGGATTGGGAGACCATGCAGGGTTATCTCCCCAAATCCTACCTGCAGTCTGCCCCTCCTATCAAAGTTTGATGCCTCTTTGACTAACCTGTGAGAAGATCCACCCTCCAACAGCAGTATGAGCATAAGGAAGAAGATGGTGACCCTGTGTACCTTCCTCCCTAATGGCTCAGCAGCCTTTTGTGAGAGGTACCAGCTGGGACTGTGCTTTGGTGAGTGGATACCAGCTGGGGAGAGTCAGTGATCATCACTGCTCCAGCTAGGCCTGGCTTGGAAGTCAGTAGAGAGAGGTCTCCACCATTTCCCCACCAGCTGGTGACTGCAGTAGCCAACTCACATCACCCCATTTATAGACTTGCTCCTGCTTTTGCAGATTGAAGCATAAAATGTCTCCTCTTTGTCTTCAAACTACTTCCTACTACTTTCCTTTGCTGAGCTGTGTCTTATACAGCTAGTGGTGCAAAAAAGCATCAAATCCCCACATCAGCCCTGTCCTGGGTTTGCATTTGAACTGATGACCCACAGTAGAAGTTACAAATTCTATGCCCCTCTTTATAACTGGAAAAATTAACACAATCTCTTGTGTTTCCAGGCCCCTATAAAATTGATTGTAACCATATGTGTGTATAGCTGTTAGGAAAGCACGTACTGTGTCACTCAAAAGAGATGGTAGCAGTCAGCATGAGAAAATGCCAAGGAGGAGTAAAAAATCATGTTCAACCTGACTTAAGTGCCTTAAGCTATGTCTTGTATGCAGTAAAGAAAAAGAAGACAAGGCTAGGACTGAACTAGAATAGTAAGGGGGGAAAATAGGAACATCAGGAACACTCATACAGATAGAAGTCCAATTATTGGATTCTCCCTGTTCAAACTGACACAGCTCTCAACAGAAAAATGAGGTGCAACTCACTGTCTGTCTACACATCATAAATAAATACGAAGACTCTAAGGGTCTAGTACTATTACTCTGAACTCCTGGGTCTCTGATCCTTCCCTTGCACATGTGTCTCTCACAAGTACAGTAATCCCTCCAATATCACAGGGGGTCAGTTCCAGAAAGATGCTGCGATAAGTGAAGTCTGCAAAGTAGAGGTAAATATGGTACAGCTTGTAAAGACACAGAAAAAAACCCCGAGATGTATTGCAGCCACGAATGATGAACCACAAAGTAGTGAGGGACACAGGACACCTTTCATCCCAAGGTGCTTCCTATTCCATATGAATGTTATGTTCTCTTTTTTTAATATGAATATGATGTTCTTGTCGTTCCTGATGATAGTACTTCACAGGGCGAGCTAAAGGTCATGGAAGAGAACATGACAAAGGGAATCCTGAGATATACTGTATGTTCTTCATATGTTTTTTTACAAAAGTAATGCATAACTCAGTATGTAAATATCCACACAAACACTAAGTACGGTATATAAAAATCACCTGAAACAATAAAAGCCCTGTGTAGCTAGCTTTAAGGCAGCATTTTTCTTGCCACTGCAGCCTGATAAAGGTTAGCCCTGTCAGCAGCCACTTGTATCTCCCTGAAGAAGCAAGCTGCACGGCACTTTTAATCTGGTCTTGCATTTTGATAAATACAGGAGAAAAAAATCTTTACAGTGAGCATCCATCTGAGATACACATCCTGGCCGAAGACTAGCTAATTAGATATGACTGAAGTTAATTATGTTTAACACTGAGTAAATAGACCCCAAGAAACATAATGTGACAGAACTTGCCACTGCTGTTGCCTTGGGTAAAGGCACAATGAACAGTTTCTTAATAAATGTAGGTGGGTGCTACCATCACATCACCCATGAGCCTCACTATTGTTTCTTAGATATCACTCACCCTTCTAGCCAAAGCCAACAGCATATTTTGGTGTAAAATCCTTTGCAATTGCTGAAAACTAACACATACACACACGAGTCATGCACATCCCCAGAATTTCCCTAGTGCTCTCATACAATGCTGTGTGTGGAAAGTCACATCTGGAGAAATGTCCCAGTGGTGCTTTGTCTTTCAGCAGTCCCAGCACCACTCCATGCTTCTACAAGTGTCCAGAGTTATCCCTCTTTCCCAATGTGGCAGCACCATTGTGGTAGCAGGCTGGAAAGCAATTACTGACACTTAATGGCCTGCTGTTGCTGACAGGATCACCAATAGAAATGGGTCATTTTGTAACACCAGGTATTTGTAAGAAAAATGATGGGATATGTGTTTTATTAGGGCCTTGAAAGAGGCACCGCAGAGACCTGTCTGTAGTGTTCCAGGGCAGTCTGTCTGCTGCTATATTTTCTATACCTTTTGGATAAAAAACAACAGTAGCATCAGTTTTTCTCTTCCTCTCTTATCTCTTACAGGAAACCTTGCTTCATCAGTTTCTCATGTTCTGAGGAAAGAGAAGGGGGTTGTACATCCTTAGAGGTGCAGAGTTTACATTTGCTCCTGAAGAGAAGGAAAGGCTGGTCTTTTGTGTACTATCTAGGGTGGAATTCAAAATTACTTCTGTGTCTCCAGTCCTCTGGCCTACACTATTCAGCTAAAGTTTTCATTGCTGGGATGAGACACAGCTGTTCCAGAGAGGGCTAGGCTGGGGACCAGCCCCATGGTAGGCTTGCTTCAAATCCAGCATTTATAGGTGAGCTTCAGGGGCTGGAGGCAACACGTATTGGTCCCATCTAAACAGCTGGAGTTCACACCAGAGGAAGATCTTCAATTTTGTGGTTCCTTCTCAAACGGCAAACAACTCATCTGCCTTTTCTCACTTTGCATCATTGCTCAGCACTCGGAAATTCTCACTGTAGTTATTCTCACATTGGCCTTAGGCAATGTGTGCTCCTCTTTACAGTTTATAAATGAAAGTCTTAGCCAAAGCAAGTAATTTTCCAGAGTACCACAGTGAACATGGAGCTCAAGGGGGAACTGAACTTAGTCTTCCACATCCCAGAATGACTGTCCAGCTCATCAGCTCTCAACCAAGAAAAAAGGCGGCTACATGGCTTCTGTTGACCTGGGGTGGGATAAATTGCAATATTCCAGTGCTAGCCAAGTGGCTACTCTCACATTTAATAGTATTAAGGAGGGAAAAAAAGTTTGTTGTTCCTCAGTGGACAAATGCTTTGCATTTCTACTATGTGTATCTATCATCTGAGGTTCACAAACATTTCATGTCTATGGTAGGTCAACAACAACAGGAGAGTTTTGTCTAGTTCTGGCACAAGTGCTCCTGGTGCAACCAGATATTCTGTGCTGTACCCCACTTCGAGCACCTCTGAGAATGTCCATCTATCACATAGTGGGGAACTCCTTCCAACTTCAAAATTTTTAGATGAGAATTGAAGGCAGGTGTTTTAATCTGGGATGTCCTGTGCTGGAAGGATAGAGAAATTCTGCATTTCCACTTCAATTTTTCAGCAGGTTCAGGCTGTTGCATGAGTAACCTCACAGGTATGTCTGTACATGATCCACTGGTAGGATTTAGTACAGCTACTACTAGTATGGTAATCTTGAGAGCTGGTCCTGGAGCCAAACCATGTGCATATACCACATGTGGCCATCTTGGCCTCTTCTGTCAAAGGGGTTATGCATTAACTCTTCCAGCAAACATATGAGGTATAGCACTGCCAAGAAATGGAGGCCTAACTGCTGTGTTCTTGTAAGAAAGAATGCATTTGTAAAAAAAGAAATCATCTCCAGGCAGTCAAATTACAGTCAATTATCATTGCCTTCAAGCCAAGACCTATTAGCTCTGAATCTAATTTAATTCAGTTACTGAAACGCATTGGAAATGTCATTCATTCCTGAAAAAATCCAAAAAACTATTACCTTTTATCCCTTAGAAGTTAAAAAGATTTTGAAACAAAATTAATGGGGGCAATTTTCTTCCTTCCATCTGTAGCTTTTGGATTAACAATGCTTCTTTTATCTTGGAATAATAGATACCTGGCAGTCTTCAGTCACTGGGCTGTCTTCAGGCATCACTGCATTTGCTTGCACACGCAATTAACTTTTATATGTAAAATATATTTTTCCCTTTTTTTTCCCCTGGTGCCATCAAAATACTAATTTGAACAAAGACAAATTCCTTAGGACAAAGGTAAGTACATTAAAACTATATGCACACTTTCTCAAACCCCTCAGTCCAAGGATAGCTTCCTCACAGTCTGCAAGAAGGTGGCCACATGTTAATGCTGGCTAGGTCACTTCAAGTGTAAACAGATCCCAAAGCACACAGTGTTTCTCTTTATAGCAGCTCAGTTTAATGCAAGAAACCACTGGAAAAAGCAAACTTTTTGAGGCATAATGCAGACCTGCAACTTGGATTTTGTTCTGTTTTTCTTTCTTATCACCAGTGCTGTCAGAAGTATCTTGATTCATTATTGTGGCAATGGAAAGACTGAAACACTGAAAGAGTGGCATGGGTAAATGTGGAAGATGCAAATTACTGACTGACCTGCTATTCCAGGACACTGCGGCTGTCCTGGGAGATTACATTGCTGGAGGGAGACACGGTCTAGCTGGTCAGTAGCCTTAGGTCCACAGAAGCTTATGACCAGACCCCAGGATTATTTAATAGGGAGTGAGTGAAGAGAGCAGAGCACAGAGGAGCAGGGTTTGTAGGAAAGCAAGAAGATACGTGGAACTTTATAGCAATCTGATTATTGAAACAACCTCAAATTACCCTATGCAAGCAGGCCTTAGACAGTGCTGTGCAAAGCCTGACAGATTTAGGAAAGAGCAAAGTTGCATCCAAACATTTACCCTCTGCACTGGCAGCCAAAATCCCCAAACTGGCCCTGCACGTAATGCTGGAGATTACAAAGCAGCAATGAGGCCCAGGGTCAAAGCTTGTGACAAAGCCAGTTACATACCATGGCCAAGCAGTGGAAATCCAGTGGGACTAGAGATCTGTGTCAGACACTTGTCCATGAGCTCAACCCCAACCCACATGATTTGGTACAATGCAAATCTAAACTCCAAATTCAAAATGCAGACTCTTCCAGAGGGCGAATAAACGCTACAAGTTTCTGTAGCAGCTTGTCAGTTTTTCAGCCTCTCAGGTGTCTCACCAGCATCTCCAGCTCCTTGCAGGATGGCATCCCTGTGGCTCTGCCTGCACACACTCAGGACCTGAGCGTGCTGCCCAAAGGCAGGATCTGGAGCACCTGGCACCTGTGGGGCAGCCCACAATGCTGCAGTACTGTGTAACACAAGGAATCATTTCAAAAAGAGACTAAGGAAAGGATCCTGTAGAAATTGTGTCCAGTTTTGATACTGAAAATTTATTTAATGTAGTGAACAAACACGGAGACTTTTCCAGGAAACGTGTATCTTTATTTAAATAAAATTAGTGCCAGTAGAAACAATAAACTTTAAATACATGAGAGAATTATATACAACTCAATGTTAGGAATTATATACACCAGTTTTTTACAGATACAAACATATTTATACCAAAAGTAAAGGACGAAGGAGAAAGCAATGGAAAATGTGACAACTTGTGCATGTCAGTCTCATTTGGAAAGTTTCAGGATTCAAGTGATTCCAGGCAAAGTGCCAAACTTAATTTGGCTTCTTTCAAACTTAAAACAGCCCCTTCTAGAGTGAATCTACCGAAAAGCTTTATATGGTCTGATCCAAAGTTCACTGAAGTCGATGGAAAAACTCCCACTGCCTTCAGTCTGCCCCGAATCAGGGCCTTTCTGAGCACAATGGAGCCTTTGTTCTGCTGTGGTTAGAGAGAGAAAGCGATTGCTGATTCCTCAGCATCCTACATCACATTAACCCTCTGAGCCCAATGGAGGCTTTATCCTTCCCAACAGCAGGGACACAGCTGACTGCCGGCTTCAGTTCATTTCTGCTGTTCAGTATTCATGTTTTTCAAGCTGTCTTTCCAGCTCTAATGCCAGTGGATAAATCACTGAGCTATTTTAGTACAGGAAATAGGTACATGGAGAAGTTTTGCAAATATTTTTGCTGTGCAATGCTTTAGATTCATGCTCTTCAGCCCTCATGTTTTAAAACTAAGCAAAACACTGTAATAAGTTACTACAAAATAAAAGGTATGATTGAATATATTTTTGTTAATTTTTACTTCTTCTAAAAGTGCAATAATTTAGTTACAAATTGCATGAACATTTGAAAAATGTCACAGTACCATTACACTGAGGAGTGGGGGAAGTTTATGGTGGTTTGGAAAACTAGTTGCTAGTAGCTTTATAGAAATGCATATGACACATTCAAGCTGATTTTAAAAAAAAGGTGTAATACAATGCTTACATACACTTGCTTAAATAGAGCAGAAAATCTAGATTCTTTAATGATGGAAATGAATAGTTTTACTGACCCCAGATGGAGAATTTAACTCCAACAGAGAAGCACAAAATCTTGTGCCTGTCCCTGATTCAACTGATGACTTCAATGGAGCCAGGAATTCTCCTTTGCTAGGTTAAATTCTGTTTGGAATTCCACCTATTTTTCAAAGGGGTGTAACAGAGCAGCATTTTTTCAAGTCTTTCTACATCCTACAGCCTGTAACAAAGATCTTTTAACATCTTCTTTAACTTATAGATCTTTGCTTTTTAGTGACCAAATGTACATATCTTTAGAAAATGTAAAAGCAAAAAACAAAACCACTTTTCCTACCAGTAGCTCAGTCACAGGCTGGATTGCAGCAGAAGCTGGTGAACCTGACCCATCCAGGTATAACTTAAGCAAAGACAGATATAAGTGGCATGGATCTGAAACAGAGCTTTATACACTGCCTAGAAATTTGATGCATTTTTTTTCTCTCCTTTGTCTTTCATTCTTTCTGTGCCTAAAGTCATTCTCCAGCCAAGATGCAATCTCCCTTCAAGTACAGCATCAATAAGTTTTCAGCTTTTGAGGCCTCAGTGGGCAAATCTGCTGTTGGCTGTGGTTTGTCATAAGAAAAGCACAGCAAAAGTACTTCTCACTTATCACAGTTTCATGTGAATGAGCATTACCTGTTGTCTTTAAGAACCAGGTACTTGCATTAGGGTATCTTCCCTAAACATTTCCCAGATATTTACAGAATTCTGAAATATACAGAGACATGCCAGTAATAATTACCTCATTAGAAAATATATATATATTCTCCTTGTTCTTAGCTCTCATAGTAAAAAATAATAATGAAAAAATTAAGCAACCCAATTACGTGCAAGTTACACTTTGGCGTTGGATACCACTGCTTCCTTGTCCTGTCAGCTCCCAGGAACACCTCGGGCCCAGGGGCACAGATACCTGTTCAGAGTTCATTGGAGAGCAGAAAAGTAGAGCCACAAATTCTTAGTGGGAGCTCCACTCATGCTTTGGCAGCTGATCAAAGGAGACCCACGTGTGCTAGGAGTTCTTATGGATGTTTTCCACAGATCCCTCGCTGCTCTCGTTGAGGAGCATTTCTGACACTTCCCCTAGTTCAGTATCCAGCACTTCCTCCTGGATGGTGAAGTGCACATCTGGGGAGGAGGATTCAGAGCTCACACTGCTTCCTTCCATTGAGCAGATGGCACAGGACAGGGAGGGCACCATGCTCTCCTGCAGCATGTTCAGCATCATGGGGATCTGGACAGATTTCAGCCCTACTGCAGTTGGTAGAGGCTTTACAGCTTCCACCCATTCTCTCTCTTCATCTTTGTAGAGCAGAAGCAAATTGGATGACTTCTCTTTTCTTTTGGATTTCATGTAGCCAAGCATTATCCCTATCAGGAAGATCCCATAGAAGGACATGACGATCAGAATGTAAAAATACTCATTGCTGTTGTTCTCTGTGCTGCGGGATTCAGCATCAAGCATGGCTTGGGTCACATTTGCATGGTCCATCTTCAGCATGGAAAGTGTTTTACCACAGCTAAAGGCTGGAGGAGAATGTGTATGGATATGTGAGATCAAAATTCAGAGGAAAGATGCAAAAGAAACATCTGAAAAAAGATCACTCCAAAATCTTCCTGGCTACTTGTAATTTGTAAACTTCCAAACCCCACATCTGATTGAAGCTCATACTCTCTCCTACATCTGCATTACTGCTGTAAGTCAACAAATGTTTATTCAGATACAGAAAACATTGAAGAAAAGAAAACATATAATATTAAATATCTTGAGTTCTTTGCTGAACTAAAAACCCCCCAACCACACGATTAAAGAAATAAAACTATAGAGAAAAACTCCACTAGGCACTTAAGCACAGTTTTGTGTTACTTGATCATGTTTCCATGGTGGGGGAAAGTTAGAAGTATTATTTTGTTCAATGATGCAGAGAAAAAAAAATCAAAAAGCAACTTACATCGTATCCAAATAATTCCTCCTTTTGCAAAGCTCAAGAGACCTTTCCTCTACCAAATGCTGTGTGTTCTGAAAACTTTCCTCTGCTGCAGATGGAATAAATAGCTCTCAAGAAATGTTTCATCACGTGTTTTAGAGGCACAGTTTATAATAGTTTTGTGTTGGAGTCAACAGATGAACTTGAAGGATTGCAGTTCAACCCACTGAACTCTTAACAGCTGTGAAAAGAAAAAGAGTTGGGAATTCAGATTTTACTCTTTCCTCACCAGTTCAGCACTGGCTCTTTCAGTGCTGATTTTCTTTGTAAATCTGTTCCTTTCACATCCCAATCGCTAAATCTGACCTGTTACCCAGATCCTTTGCTACACAGAATGGAAAACCTCCAGACCACTATTCTGTGTTTGTCATAACATACAGTAAAATATACATGTGAATTTTATAATAGACGCTACCGAGTTATTTACATGCCTGCCATATATAGTCTTCCCTGAATAATCGAAAGAGGAAACAGGTTATTTTCTTTGGTTAGGATTAGTGAAAAACTTCACAAAGCATATGCAAAACAAAGTGGTGACTTTCAACTTGTGCTGCAGCTCCACTTTGCCACAAAGTAGTGGGCTGGGAAGAACTTGGCCCTGGATCTTGAGTGAGTTTTGGATGGAGAGGTGCTGGTGCCTAACTTAGGCCATCCAAGGAGCAACTATGGGATCTGGGTTCCCCACATAATCAGTGGAAAGGTGTAGACTCCTCCAGGGAGCAACTTGGAGCTCCTGAAGTTTATAGCCCACTTCTCCCACTGTTTGTAGAAGCAGTCAAGAGTTACATGCTGTCTACATGCAGTTTATGCCTAAACAGACCAGTTAACCACTAAGTTAATGCAGATCTTAGTATGAAGGGACATTGCCCACTTCTGGGCAGAGGGATGCTCTCTGAGTGACTGCTGGAGGCTGCTGCATCTGGCTGCTGGGCTGAGCAGGACATGTCCCAGATGGCTGGGGAGGGCAGAGTTAGGATGCAGTCTGGGTTGCAGGGCCCACAGAGTTCCCAGTCATCAGCTCAGTGGTACAGGAGACTCTGAGACCCGTTTTCAACACGTAAGCAACAGTACAGGCCATGGGAAGAAGGAGGCCCAGCTTGCACCTTAGGGATTTCATTTCCTTATCCTCTCCATCCCCATTCTTCACACACAAAGCCCAATTAGTCAGGCCCCACATGTGAATGTCACCCCTTCTGCAAAGCTTCAAGGATGTTTATGTAACAGAACACTCCACTTCCAGAAAGCAGTAGACTGGTGCTGGATTTTCCCAACGGTAGGTCTGGGTGGTTTTTTTCCCCTGCACTCACTTGCGGATTCTTTGCATAGACAGCAAATTCTTTTCCAAACTCTGCCCTCACAATCCCTCTGAGGTGGAGGCAGATAGGATTAACATCTCTTCACATGTAGGAAAAAGCAGGAGAGAAGAGTTAAGCAACTTTAGATACAGTGAAGTATTCAAGAAAAGACAGAATTGTATCTGCATTGGGAACCAGCATTTTCCATTGTTTCTCTGAACAACTACCCAAAGAAGGCAAAAAAATTACATTAGCCAGATTCCCTTCTCTGCACCTTAAAATAGAGGATCCACCTTTTAGGATGTTGGTTTTATCTCCCTGTGCATTCCCATGTGATAGCTCAGGAGCTGTTGATGTTGGACTAATGTCTACTGGGATTTCATCTGACAAAATCTGTCTGCAGCATCAGCCTGCCAAGTCTGAATTCCTCTTCGCTGTCCCTGACAAATTACTGAGGAGGCAACAAGAGTGTATCAACTTGTAGGCTAAAGCATAACTCAGAGTAAGTCTCTAGATTTTCCAGATAATTTTCTGGAATTTTTATTTCTCAGTTCCATGTGATATTTGCTTTCCATTCAGCTCTGGAAATTTGTTCTTTGAAAAAATTAAAAATGGTGTGTCACATTTTACCAATACACTTTTATGTAGGGCTTTCCCAGTATGGCAAGGAAGCACGTAGCATCGTTGGGTCAATGAAAATTGGCTCAGCACAAAGAGAAATCCTTTTTCTGTGCCCATGAAACCCTATGAAACCAGCTCAAAAGTTGCTTGGTCCTGGGAACAAGACTGCCTAAAGCCTGTCCTGCTGCCTCCTTTCTCAGTGTCACACACAGGCCATCACTCACCTCCACACAAAAGCACATACAGAGGCACTGACTCCCATGGCTCCCACCAGTGAGCCAGCAGAGCTGAGACAGATCAGCTTTTCTCCAGTTACCTGCTGGTGCAAATAAAATCTATTATTTGCTACAAAACCTCATATTCTTCATGCAGGTGAAGCTCTGTACAGAACCACCAAGGCAAACTGCTATGACAGGAGCATGGGAAGACTGTTCAGGTACATCCATAGAGTTATGCAATTGCCCCATAGTTTAACTGAAAGATAACAGAATTGCATAATTCAACATAGTTATTACTGAAAACCCTTTGCAATTATGTTTACTTTGGCTAGGTGATGACAACATCTCTTCTCCATCTGTTAGCCTATGATTCTGAAAAACAGTCTAATTTTAAAAAGGTCTGGAAGGAATCCCTGAGCCTTCTGTAGGCATGAAGAGGAGGGATTGGAAGACACTGGGGAATAACCACCTGAAAAACATATGTCACTTGGTTACTGATGCCATAAGTCAGCTTTCTCAAGCTGTACCCAGTAGAACCTATATTTTGGTCTGAAAACAAGACATTGAAAATTGGAGCTTTTTTTGTGCTTCAAAATTACCTTGTTGCAAATTACATCATAAAGCCACTGACCACAGCAAAAAGCTTGTTTAATTTGAAGCGAGTCATTCTTTGGAGTTAAGCTTACTAGCTATTTACTTCTTGATGTTTCTTTCTTTCTTCCTTTCAGATAATTTTTTCCCCCCAAACTTGAGAATTTTCCCTGAAATTTCACTTACAGATCTCTTATGCTTTCAGCAATTGCCTCGTATATGGTCCTCTTCACCTTGTTTGCACCAATCCCAAACAAGGCTATAACATTTAAGAATAATCCTCATGCTGTTGCTTCCACCTTCCATATTGCCACTCTGGAAAACATTCGGACCAACAAAGCAGAGCACCAGTCAGGCACTCCAATGATGAAAAGGTCACAACATAGTTGTTGATGCCAATTTTTTATTCTCAAGGTCCCTATCTCTTAGGGAGCCTTTTGTGGCAGCAACTTCCGTCACCAAAGGACGCAAACGTTGAGACTTGAGGCATCCCATGGGGCAAGAATTCTTCACAACATGGTTTAAGGGATCATATAATGTGAGCCCTTTCTCCAAATAAAAATTTGAGGACAGTCAGAAAACTGAACAAAGACAGAATCCATTATGGAGACAACACAAAGCCTCCTTAGAGACACAGATGACTCTGCAGGGTGCCATGGAAAACATATTCCTAACCCTTCATTACAGGCATAATCCATGGTCTGATGCTGCATTTATCTTTCTTTTCCCAGTTAAAGAGTTAATAAGACTAAAGACACGAGAGAATTGTTAAAGAGCTATCTCCTATGGAAAGCTGAGCCTGTTTGACAAGTATTTGCGAAGAGTATCACACTAAAGAGCACCCGAGCATATGCATTTTTGGAATCATCATCTGAAAATCTGAAAAAAAATGAAAAGAGAAATAGGAAGGACAGAGGATTTGGATTTCTTCTTCCTGCACATGAACCGTTAATGGAAGTAATATTCAGAAATTTACCACTAGGGAGAAAAAGGAGGAATAGTTTGGGCATGTAAATATGGACTTAGTTATGATTTAGACCTTTGAGACAATATAGTTGGCAAAGGACAGCAAAATTGATCAATATTTTTCACTCACATACATTGCTTCAATTGAAGTAAAATTAGCTGGATTTGACACCATAAAGGAAGATGCGGTAAAAGGGATGTTTGTGTCCTTGGTCTGGTCTTGCATTTGAAGACTTTCAGTCCTGCTGCAAAACACACCTCTCACTCAGGACCTGATCCAAAGCCCCTTAAAGTTAGTGCCAGTATTTTCCCTAAAACAAACATCAACACCCGTTCCTTTCAAGTTCTGCACAACTCAGAAACAATTTTCAGTGAAGCTTGTGAGTGTTCAAAGCTAGTTAAAAAGCAGCAAGTTGTACACTCATTCCCAGAGCAAGGAATGAGTAGCAGCCTGACACAAGCCAGTGCCTCCTCGCTAACAAGCCTACTTACAGTGTGAAATTTATGAGCTTTATTATTTGCTCATAATGCTTCTACACCTTACCAGTTCACCCACTTGGGAAATGAATCTAATAATACCTACAAATTACTTGTGCTGGGAGGTACAGCACAGTAACACACTGGCAGATCACTACCCGCAAAGGTAACAACCATTGTGCCTGGAAGCGCAAAGGCTGGGGCTGGCATCTGCTCTAGGCCCAGTGTCATTTTCCATCACTCTTCCTTATTTTTCAGACTGCAGAAATAGATGACATTCTTTATAAATTTGACACAAGCAATTTCTAGAGGAAGATGGCAATTTCCTCAGTGTCATCCATAATAAACTATGTTGCCATCTGGATACCAAATGGAAGTAATGGTCTGACCTGAGATTAACTGCAAAAAAATGTAAAATGCTGCAGCTCTGCCTTGCCACCTTACAGTCTTCACCACATGCAAAGGTAATTCCAGAAGATACATGCTTTAATTCAAATATTACTTAAGCTTCATAGCTTCATGAAACTTGGAGTTTATCAGATGTTCCCTGCACATAGAGCAGCCAAAAAATATTTTAATCAATAATACCAAATACAGGGTTCAGAAGTGTCTCAGTCCTGCTCTGAGCTCAAGGAGCGGCAGGAGATTTCCCAGAAGCCATATCTGGAGTGTGCAATTGCCTTCCAACCACAGAACAAAGATCTGTAAGGCAAATTGGTTTCTGATCCTGAGAGATGACAAGCAACAGAAAACCTCAACAATATCTGTAATAACAGTTTATACTAAATTTAGCAGTCACTGTAAGGCATTTATTGTGGGAGTTGGGGAGTTTTAGACAGGCTTTTCTTGTGAACCTCTAAAATGAATTTCAGAAAGCTAGGAGTGACTGGAAACAAAGCGGAAACAGGTTACTCTCATTATATCAATAAAAAGAAATCACATATTTTAAAAAATAGACTTTTCAGTGGCTCATATGAGAATCAGTCCAAAGTCATCAGAGCCTCAATTCTCTTTCCTGTAGCTAAGACAGGTTACAAAGATATTTTACCAATATACATATTGATACATACTATATACTGCATCATCTGTGTCTCATTTTCTGCCTTGAGATTAAAGTACCTGCCAGTATGTAAGGGGTACTTCATATGCAGTTCTAAGAGTGCTCTTGAGGACACTGTTCAAAAGAGATTGAAAAAAGAGAGGGAGATTGTCGTGGCATTTACCACAAAAATAGTTTGCAACATACAATAAAGACTGCAACTCACATGTCAGTGATTTCCCATCTTCCCAAGGGGAGGCCATGTGCAGAGGGAGATTCATTCTCCTCTCCCAGAAATAGGTGTAGAGCATAGATGAAAGGGACAGAGAGTGCTATTATAGTGGCACACATCCAGCCCAGCTGAAGTCAAAGCACTTGCAAAGCCTTAGAGGAACAACCCACATTCCTCCTCATTATTATTTCTTCCAATCCTGCAAAATTTGTTCACTAAGTAAGAAGTAGCCCATCCTGTTTCACAGCCATGTTAGCATAGCATCCCAGGTCACTGTGACCTTCAGCACATGTGGGATTTTCACTTTCACACAGATACCAGCTGTTGAGCCCTCTCCCCCTCTGATGTTCAAGGCCCTTGGGCTTTTGCAGAATATCAAGCACTCAGTATCATGTGCCTTCGTGATGCTCCCTTGGAGTTTTGGTTGTGAAACCTTCACATTTACTGTAGCTGCTACAGCAAGCATCACACCCCCGTTAATTTTGGCTCTCAACCCTGTTGACCTGAATCTTCACAGGATTGCAAATGCAGCTGAGATTTCATCACTGCCATTTTCTATAGCAGTCCCCTTCCAAGCTGAAGCAATTAAGACAGCACTTCAGTTTGATCTATTACATCTTGGCATCTGTTGACTGTACTCACTTTAAGAGCAACTCAGAACAGCTATTTGTATTCTTATTTCTAAAGTCTGCTTTGGAAACAACACGGTATAAAATAGCAATCTGGGGTGTAAATAGCATCAATTGGATGAACTCCAGGGGTACAGTAAAGAGGAAAGAGAAAGTATGAAAAAGGGGCAGCAACAGCACATGCATCCTCTCCAAATGAAGAGATTCTGCAAGGCAAATGAAGGAAAGAAAGCAGGAGGCTGTGATTTCTGAAATGTGAGGTTGAACTCCCGGTCTCAAAATGTGAACCCGTCTGCACTTTGTCTTTATTACCTTTAAGACCTGGATTTCCCTCTAAGTGCCCAGATGCAAGAATTTAGGATGATTCCTGAAAATAAGCTGAGGTCTTTCCCTGTATTTTTTTAATTGGTGTTAGTCTGCAGAGCCCAAGGAGAAGTCCTCTTGGCACTTCCTTTATCAACGCTGCGAGCTGCCACCACAAAAATTAGGTGCACTCAGTGGGTGTACATGGCATCAAACTGAACAAAGTGTGCAGTCCTCTGAGAATCACTGCCATGTTCCACATGGGATCTGTGGCCACTTCACTCCATGAAAAACTGTCTCTGTGTCATAAGTTGAACAGAAAGAGGGGTGAGAGCAGGCATCGACAGTGCAACAAGTTTGACAAAAGGAATCAAAATTAAATACCTAAATTATTTTTTAAAAAGCAATACCAAAAAAAAAGAAACTTCACAACATGGAAATGTCTACTTTAGGCAAGGGTGGCTTACTTTCAAATGATAAAAGAGACCAGAGGGACTGTTTTTCAAATGCAGGGTTTTATATCTCAGTGGGAAGACATCATCCCTTCTTGAACAAACTTTGTTAAAGCAAAGACAACCATTGTTTTGATGGAATTGTGCTTTCAGAACTTAGAAGAAAACACTCTCCATCCTTGGCTCCTTGTAACATGTGAATAAACAACCCAAAGTAAACAACATGTGGTCTTGTGTGGTCTTTTTTCTCTTCATACGAGGCTGCTATTTCACTCAAATCTAGGAAGTGACAGGAAGTGGGGAGCTCTGCACAGCTACAGGAAACACTGTGCTTTCCCAACAAGCTCTGGAAATGCAGCATGTTTGGAAAAAAAATTATTGTTGTTGCAGATGGGAAACACAAAAAAATACATCCAAACAGTGAATTAATACTCCTTTTAGTCACATGACTAAATAATTTTGTGTAGCTATATTCACAATATTTCCTGACTCTTTCATGAGCATTTGAGTGCTCAAGTGTCACTGAGTACCAATCAATTATTTAACTAAAGCCTTAAAGGAGTTCCTGAAAGTAACATAACTGCTGTATTATTTGCGAATATAGTTCATGGTGTGTGGTGGTTGCTCACATAAATCATCCACTTAGGAAGAGCAGCAGTGCTCTGGCAGACAGAAGGATTTAGCACGGCAGGGTCTGGGCTCTCCTTGCTGCTGCACTGCAGGCAAGGAACCCACTGACTGCTTTCTTCAGTAGGGATCCTGAAGAATGATGATTATTTAAACACATTTGCTATCCATTTGTACATCAATATGGGGCGTGGAACATTTGTGTTGATTCTCTTAACCACAGCCTTGCTCACTCAGCCCCTGCATAACCTGCCTGCTCCCACCATGGTAGGGGACACGCAAACCACCATCAATTCAGCATGTTTTCCAAGCGCTTGCGTGTTTTCCTAGTACTTGCTCCCTTTCCCTACCGCACACCTTCTCTCCCACATGACCCATCCATGTCCCCATCACTCCAGCTCTTCCTCCACATAGTCTTGGCACCCACCCCACCAAGCCATTAAGTTCAGCTCAGTCAAAACCCAGGAGAGGTTTGCTACCTCCAGCCACCTAATGGGACTTGAATGTCTCCCTCTGCCCCACAGGCTTAGCTTCACACTCTGTGTTACTGCAAAGGCAAGAGACCACAGGTTACTCCTGTAATTCAAATACTTCAACTGGGAACTGAAAATGGAAACTGGAATCCATTGTTTTGAATACTGAGACTCAAGTGGTCCTTACCTACAATTTGGGGGTTACCTCCTTTTGATATACACCGCTGGACACCTTCTTCCATCCCTCTCATTTGATTTCTCCCAAGTTATCTCACTTTCACAATCAACCTTCTTCAAAAAACAGCTTGCCAAAGCATCTCCTTCAAACCACTCTAAAATATGCCTACTTACCTACATGTAGGGGTAGGGAGGGAAGGGATATAGAGAGATTTTAAGAAGATGTTAAGTAACACCAAAAGAAAAGGAAAAATACTGTGTCTGTCTGTAGCAAGATACTTTGCATTTTTTCTGAGCCCCAAAATAGCAATCACACCCCACACATTTGTGAAGTGTGCTTGCTGGGACAGCTCTGCAAAGTAACAAGTGTTTCCCCAACACTCACCATCAATAAAGAGCTGTCAAAATCAGTTCCTCTCTTCTCCGAAAAGACAAATTTTCTTCACCACATCTCCCTGGGGATGCAGCTCTGCACCTTTCTCCCCCACTGGGGCTGGTACAATGTGCATTCCAGAAATGCTTCCAGCCATAGTGCCTGTGCTTCTAACTCTTAAATCTCCTCCTTTCCCGAAATGTTGAGCCATTTAGTCAGGCTTTTTTTTTAAAAATAGTAGCTCATTCTCAAGCAGAGACTGGCGCATGTATTCTGGAAGATTCCCTGTCCAGCTCCTTGTTGTTTGGTACATTTTGGTAGTACACAGCATTGGAGCACCGATCAAGAAAATATTCATCAAAATTCATTTGCATTTGTAAATAACAGATTTAAATGAAAAAGTGGATGCAGATTTAATTGCTGTGGGTATAACAATCTCAACATTAGGACTAGCTAGCAGCGTAAGCAAAAAAATTGCCATGAAACTCAGGAATGAGCTGTGCCAGGGTTCAAGTTGGAGGCAATGAGGGTAGAAACAACTTTTTCTGGTCTCTTGAATGTTGACTGGTCTCTGGTACATCTCTGCCATCAGCTCCCTCTCAAACACAACTTACATGGACTCTTCCCTTTCGTATTTGACAAACCACCACAAGCTTCAACACATTGTACAGAGGGAAGTTACAATAGGGCCCATCTCATTGTTGGAAATCCCAGTTTTTTAGGGTTCTTGGTTTTTGTCTTTTTTTTCTTCCCCCTCATGACTGGTTTCAGGATCTGACTAATCTCGAAAAAAAAAAAATTAAAAAAAAAAAATACAGACATTCATTTGGATATCCAGTGCTTAGACACTTCAAATAAATTGCCCAGTGCCTTGCTGTAATTTAGCTCAGGATAGCAGCCAATTTGCTAAACTAAAGACATTATAAGTCTTATGAGTAAAGCGAGCCTAGACTTTGCTCCCTAATTTATTAGCACTTTCATTTCATTTCTCTTATCTTTCTCAACCCTCCATTTCAGACCTGGTCAAGTTACAACCACACAGGTTCACTATCACATGGATAAATCCATGTGCTAGACCAGCGCTGTAGACTGCACTATCACCCATAAAAATAATAACTACAGCAGGAATGAGCTGCACATCCCCTGTAAGGGCCAGTGTGGACTTCCCTGTTATCCCACGTTGCCATGGCTACCAGCGATGCTCAGGAACCAGGACTGCACAAAGATGACATTGCCATGACACCCAGGCAAGCAGGAGGATACACAGGGCAGATAACACATTGAATTCTGGATGCCACCATTTTAATTAATAAGGGAATATAATGCATCAATTACACACAGGTAATGCATAATTCTGGGAGCATTTCTGTTAAATTAAATTTAGGGGAGGATTTAATCTAGCTTTAAAAACAAGTGGCAAAATTCAAGATCTTGTTAACAAAACAAGTCACAGACAAAAGATATTGGATTTCTACAATTACAACAATAAAGTAGGAACAATTAACATGTACTGAACACAAGTAAAAACCAAATGAGGGTCATTTTCGTATATATTAACTACATACTACTTTCTAAAGATGAATTATAAAGGCTTCCTTCCCAGGAGGCTGTTATAGTGCAAGGGAAACTGAGTAAGCAGCAAATGCCTCTGTACCAGGATTTCCAATACTGGAAATTTGTCTGTGTCTGGGGGGTGTTCAAAGCTCAGTCTGTCTGATCCACAGGCACCCTTAAGCAGGGCTCATGATATCAACTCCACCCATTTAAGTAGATATCTTGCAGCACTGAGGCACTCATCTCACACTGTTCAGCTGTTGCCACAGCACCGTCCACACTTCTGATTCCCCATCAGCATCAGCTGATAATCTGCTGTTGGCCTTCAAAGCACCCTAGAAGGATTCAAGGTTGCTTTAAGAAAACATCGCAGGAGAAAAAAGCTGCTTGATCTTGCAGGCAGTCAAACAGAATTTAGCCCATGGCTTTCGCATACCTCAGACAATCAGGAAACCAGAAAAATAAAATCCTAAATCCGTTACTTTAAGTCTAATCACTCAGGGGTCTGATTTTTGATTTTTGAATTACAACTTGCTCAGATTTAGCAAGAGCAATAAAACTTCAGAAAACAGACATGACCACAGGTTCCCCTGTTTCCACCCTGGAGTGTTAAGCAAGCTCTCTCTCTGCTTACGCCCACAGCTGGGTCCCCTCCTCCTTCCCTGGAAGCCCACAGCACAGCCTGTACATTTCTCAGCTGCTTTACCCTTCTTGTTCAAAACACAGATAATCTGAGCACAGGTTCATACAGGGGCACAGAATCCATTCATCCTGAACAAATTTTGGGGAGCTGTATCCCAGGGCCAGAGGAAGGGAAAGTCTTGCTGCAGTGGCCAGCCAGTGCTGCTACTCCTTGGCACGGACAAGGTCGGACGGACTGAAAAATTCCAGCCAGCCTGATCTCAGCCCATTATTTTGCTCTGGAACAGAAATGTTATCTTTCACCCTACTCTCCTTCCAGGATGTAATCACAGCACTTATGAAATGCTGCTGCTTCTGCAACACTAAATTCACAGTGGGGAAACCAGTCCAATAGATCTCAGAGCCTGAGCAAAAGCTACAGACATTTAGCAATCACCACATTTGCAGGGCTGTATATTCTGGGCTTTGCTTTGGTGTAACACTCATCCATGTCTTCACCACTCAGCAGGAAGGTAACAGTGGCAGAGGGAGATGAATGCCAAGGCCAGCAGGAAGCTCAGGGCACAATAAATGTACAACTCCCCAACATTTACTGTAGCAATCACAGTATCACAGTATAGAAAAGGCTGGAAAGGACCTTGAAGATCATCTAGTCCAACCTATAATCTAGCTAACCTATCCTCTACATCTAGATCATATCACTCAGTACCTCATCTAATCAGATTATCCTTTCCCTCAGATTTGTTTCAGTTCTTATTTCAGCTTGATATTAGCCTTCAAAACAGTTAAAAGAAATAAATTCTTACATCTATGAAAACAATACTGCAGGCAAATGCAGGAGGTATGAGAACCTCAAACCAACACATTCTATTGAGGCTGATACAATGATACCTGTGTATGAGAAGTGGAGATTTTTGATTTGCGCCCTTCATTTTATCCCTGGACAAATCACGTGCTCCAGAAGAGAGAGGAAAACATGATTGGGTCACTGCCTGGGAGGAATACAGCCTCCAAAGAGGTCAGGAGCTCCCCCCTAACAGTAGGAAAACTACAAAGGATGGATTAGAAAGAAAGATTTTTTTACTTTGCTTTGCTATTGTGAAATAGACAGTAAAAATATTTCCAAATAAATAAAGCAGGACTGGAAAGATAACCTTTTACAGTAATTTAAAGTAATTAAAGTAATTAATTGCTTTTTTCTAGATCCAAAATGCGAGGGAATCGAGTCAGAACCATGAGCCTTTGCTGTTGTGCAAGCTTCCCAGACGCACAGGAAAGCAAATGTCACATCTGCCCACCAAGTCATCTGTTGCACGCAAGTGCTATCATAACCAAGTCACTGACAAGTTACAAATGTTTCCCAGAATTTATCAGTCTGTAAGGTTGTGGGGTCGTCTTCTTTCGTGAACGAAAAGAAAAAACCTAAGTCAGCTCCAGCTGCATTTTAAACATCACTTAAATTGTATTTAAACAGTATAAATATCTATTGCCATCTTTCATACCTATTCTCAGCCAGATTTTCTTACACTGGAATTTGAGGCTATGAACACACTCAGATTGTGCCCCAAGCTCCCATGTAAGAGATCATCACAAGGAACAGCAGAGAAAAATCAGGAGAGTTTTTTGCTGTGAAACTTTGAAACTGCTAATACGTGCCAAGGCTTCAGTTCACCAGCCTTGGAAATTAAAAAAACGTTCAATTCATTTCTCCAGCCTCACATGGGGTGAGTTACTGATTCCCTCAGTGCTGTAGGAGCATTCATTCCCAGAGAAGCTGCAGTGACAAGGGGCTCTGTGACTTGCTGATGTCTCTACAATCCCACACTGTTGGAGACCCCATGACTAAGGTGGGCAGCCTGTGCAGTTGCAGAGGAGCCAGGCTGCTCCAGCCCACAGCTTCCATCTCCACAGCCACCTCCAGAAATGATGTCTGGTCACATAAAAAAACTCTCGGAGACAGTTTGAGGTATAACCTCCAAAATAAAACAGAAGAAGAGAGAGGGTAATGAAGAGAATTGGAGTTTCAATATAGTACTTCAGAAAAAACTTCAACAAGAGTTCTACTTGGTTAATACAGAAACTTCTACTGCAGCTGACATATGCTTCCTATTTTGAAAAGATTTACAAATATGGAGTAAGGCATCAGATGTGGAGACGCTACAGGCATTTGAGGTGTATCAATCTTTAAAGCTATTTGTCTCTGAAAACTATGAGAAAGGTCTTGGCAACAAAATCAAAAAGTCACAGTAATAAAATAATAGGGCAAAGAAGATACTAACTCTTTCTTAAGTGGAGCCGGGAAGAAAACCAAAGCTGGACTATGCACCAGTGTATGGGTATAACGTTCTGAAGCCGCTGCTAAAGGGTACCACAGCAGTGTCCTTTACTGTATACATTCACTCTTTACAAGTCATGAGCTTAATTCAAAGGCTCTTGATGTCAGGAGAAGCTCCCTTTATCTTGTCAGACTTTGGCTCAAGCTCTGACTCAGCAGATGCCTGCATATGGTGACGTGGGCCACAGCTCTTTGATGGGAAAGCACAGCAAAACTGCTCTCCAGCAAGAGGGCTGGCGTCACCACGTGCAGCCGCTCCCAGTGGAGGACAAACTCTTCGAAAAGACTGGACCAGGACTCCACCCATCACCACTGTTTCCCATGACACTGCCACTGCAGCTGGCTCCAGTCAGACCAGGAAGGTGAAGGGAATACCTGGAGACATAAACAGATGCATGGAGAAAAATACGAGTGTGGAAAAGAAGCAACCAATCTTTAAATTAGATATTCATTACAAAGAAGTTGAAAGAATCTGGGGAATTGAATGTAGTCTCAGCAGGAAGCGGGAAAGGAAATGTGAAATGGTGTAAGCCTGTGGTCTCAAACAGACTTTCTAAGGCTTTGGTTCACTGAATCAGCACAGGAATCTGCAAATCACAACGGGCTAGAAATTTCTATCACAATAAAGCTGTTCTGAGTACTACTAGAGCGTTCTTGAAAAAGTAAATAAACAGACTGACAGATGGAAATAATTATAATCTGAATGCTTGGAATTGTTGGAGTGCAGTTTTCAATTATCCCAGACCGACCTGAGCCTAAACCCCCATCCAAACAGCTAAAGCTACAAAATACACACACCCCCCACAACCAACCAAAAACCAAAACACTCCTGGTGTAAGCAGGTGGGTGGCTCCTGGTGGCCCTCTTCTGCTGTTAGCAGCAACCTCCCCACCAGAGAGTGCAGGCAGGGCTGCTGCACCAGCACCCATAACGTGGAGCCCTGTGTGACAGCCCGGGACCCCCAGCATCCCCCACCTTTGAGCAGAGCCCACGGAGCAGGATGTTGCTCCCCACACGGATGTGGCTGCACCAGGCACTGCAGGAGAAGCTCAGGCAGCCACTGGCTGGGGGCTCCCCAAACCACTGCCCCTCCGCCTTGTCATCCTTGGAGTAGGATGGAGATGTTACCTATGTACAACTTATTAACACTTCTGGCCTACCAGACATTTCCCACTTTGCCCAGCTCTTTCTTGTGCAGGAGCCTGCCATGTTGAATACACTGCGATCGGCCAGAGTCGGCCCAGAGGTTCAGAGCACAGCCATTTCCCCTGGACTCGGCCAGAGGAAGAAAAAGAAACCTTCATGGTGATCTGCCGCCCACTCCCAGGATAACGCCAGGCTGTCTCTGCTGGCTCACACACACGACAGGGCTTCCTGGGAGCCTGCAGGAGCATCTCTCCCATGTGCCCAGGGAGAGATACAGCAACAGAGGTCATTAACCAGGTATTTACTGAGGTACAGAAAAGCGGTGGCATCCCGGCTTTAGGATGTAGCCAATTAAACCCTAAGACACCACATGGCAATTTAGTGCCCTGTTTAATAAACTACGGAATATTTAGACTAAAGGGAAAAGAAAGGTGTCAGGATAATGTAATTTTTTTTCTATTTTTTCCATGTTTTCCATTTCTTACTGAACTGGGGCTGCTGCAGACCAGCAGTACTGGCTATTCACAGATCCTCAGACCAGAGAATGCGGACAGAGAGCCTTTGCTTTCATTGCAGGCATTCCTCAAATAGGGTTCTTTCTCTCCACCAAATGAGTAGTGGGCTCTCTTCCACGCGGATCAGCAAAGGCAGGGTACACAGGTGCACACATGTGCAGCACACCTGCCTGTCCAGGTGACACTAGGCAGTCAGTCTCACCTTCCCAGCATTTTAGAAGAAGTCATATCTAGAAATCTCTGCCTGTCAAGATTTACAGAGACCATCATGCCTCCTGTGTAAGCAATCCATTTAATTGAATATAGTCCAAATTTTGTAAGACAATTAACATAGCATCAGTTACAGGATAAAAAACCCAAACACGTCAGAAAAATCTCATCAGTGCATGGTATAAAGAAAAGTTACTGGTAGAAAATAAAACTGATATAAGGAATGCAAAAGTGATTTAAAAACAAGTAGCCTTTGGTTCCCTGGGATAAAATTTTGAGGCAAGTCCCAAATCTCATGTATTTATGAAAACATTAGGAAAATTATAGCAAAACACATTATCAACAGCACATCAATGAATATATACAGAAGGAAACAAAAATCCAGCAGACTGGGGCAATGGAGGGCTTGTGAAGGCACAAAAACTGTTCTGCATGCTCAGTGGAAACACCAGCATTGGAAGGATCACTAGATTTGAGCAAGGTAAAGTTAGGCTGCCCAGAGCCCGCAAGGCTCCTTAGGCTTAGGGAAGGAAGATCAGCAACACACTGCCCTCAACAAAACCTGTTACCGCCAGTCCTGGAAACACCAGATAATTCATTACTAAAGCTTATAGGGAATAACTATATAGAAGATACTTTCAAATAAATATTTACCAGGTTTTCCAAGGTTTCAAATGAAAATGGTTCTCTGAAGGAAATATTAGCACATTTTGCACATAACAAATTGGAGCAATGTAAAGCAGTTTAGTAGTAACCACCATCCTCCAGAAGCTCCACTCTGGGCTGGAGTGGGTACAGACAATCCAAAATCAATTGCCCTAAGTCCTGCCTTGTTGCAGGTCACCTACACAATGTCTGCCCATGTATGTCAGCCAGTGTAAGTGCAAAGGCATGTGCAGACATCCCACTGGAGCTGCACTAAATCACTAACTTACACACCAATTTTCATACAGAAATTATTCTTGAAAAATCTCCCATTTTTTTCTTCCTCCTATTGTTATGCAGCTTTTATGCCACTTTGGCAGAAGGGAGAGGAAAAAGGATGTGACGCTGAACAGCCCAGAAGGCTCACTGACATTCCTACCCTTGCGGTTAATTTAGTTATGCTGCTTTAGCTGGAACAGACCAAGTCCTGAATTGCAACAGAATTAAGCAAAATTGTTTCATTTCCAAGAAACCTGGCAGTCATGCCCAGTAAATGTGCATGAAATCCAGAGAACTGATGAAACAGAAAATTCTTAACAAGTTTTAGCAACTGGTTTCCTTACAGCTTGTTAAACATCCACAACCCAACAGCTTGTTAAACATCCAACTACATTAAATAACAGACACTATTCATTCCAATCATTCTTAAATCCTTTAAGTTACATGCCAAAGATTTAAAAACAACTACAGAAATATGGTACTAGGAAAGGTATCAAAAATAGAGTCTGCAGAGAAGTCCCTAATGCAAATCTTATTTAGAAAAATCTGAACTGTATGTGATGAGCATTGTTACAATAAATCTCTCAATAAAAGCCTGCATTAGGTATTAGCTAAGCATCCAGCATGTTTTACCAGGTTGGAATACAGTGAATTTTATGGGGATTTGATACAACAGACAGCCTCTTTTGCTATGAATATTTTCACATTTAAAATTATGCTTCTTTCTTCCCCACCCTCTCTAGGAGCCTGAAGTAGCAGATACACAATAGAAATGTGAGGACATGTCCAAACCTCACCATTTCACTAGGATTAGTGACACCAGCTACCAGGCCTGTTGCCAAACAGTACTGCAATTACACATTAAGGGGAAGACATAAAACCTCTAATGGAAAAGTTTCATATGAACTTTTACATTCATAAAATTGTCTCCCGATTATCTGCAAATAATTACCAAAACAACACCACCAACTACCCTAATTAACCCTGCCACCAATAGAAAGTATTTCAGCTCGACAGAAAAAAATAAGCACATACTTGCAATAAAGTGGGAAAATGTACATTGCAATACATGGATATTCAGGGGCTAGGGATTTGAGCCTGTGGCTTTTTTTCCACATCGTTCACCTTTGATCTGCAAGAGAAGATACAAACCAGGAGGGCAGGCTGATAGCCTCTCCAGGTCACAGCACCAGCCTAGGGATGAACAGGGCCATTCCTAACAGTTCCCATGGGACAGCAGGCAAGAGCAGCACAGCCCTGGATCTCCATTTAACTTTTATTATCAAGATGGAAATTGTACATACACAGAAATGACAACACATTTTAAAACTTATTATTCCTCAGTATTAAAATTCGTTAAAAAAACACCCCAACCAGACTACTCACCTTTTCAACTGTTTGGGTGCTTCCTTTTCCTGTTGTCTCCCCTAGAATTTTTTGGTGTAGACAATAATATTAACTCAGGTCTACAGTGTTTTTATTTGCATTTTTATCTATTTTGGATCCTATCCTATCCCTCCCTAATGGCTTCCTTAACATTTTTTGGAAAATGGTTATCATTTCTGAAATTAGTTGCTATAATAGATTAACTACTACGGTAACTGTTCCAAACTTGTTCACTTTATTAAGAGACTCCCAACAACATTTTTGCAGCCATAGAAGCCTAAGAGAGGAAAAAAAGAATCTTTTACAGTGTGTCATATGATCCTAAATGATTTGAAATAAGTATTCACTCTTAAAATCCCCCTCTACTTAGGAAGAAAGAAAAAAATACAACTACTTTAACTGAATGCAGAGGAAGATGGGGCCTTCTCATGGCTGATTAAAGGGATAAAGAAAGATCAGCTATGCATCGGGGAAGGCTTGACATTTCATCAGCACCACAACCCGAGGCATTTGTGGAACCTGTAAATAAAGACCCTCCCCCAAAAAGAAGCATCTGTTGGGATGCCTCCAGGCCGGATAGTCACCAGCAACTTTGTGAACTTGTAATCAAAACTTGATATTTAAGGGCTCAAGATCTCTTTACAAGTCCAGTTGCAAGCACCTAACGTCGCTTTGGAGTCTGACCCCTCAACTCACAAATTTAAGGAAAATTACACACCAAATGCAAGTCGTAGCACATCTGGATAGAAAAAAAAGTCTACAGCTTAGAACTTTGCATCAAGTATTACCATAGTCAGTGCTTGTGAAACAGAGTAAATGGCAGACCACATGCTAATAAAAATCAGCCAAGAAGGGTTAACTTTCCTGCAGGGAAAATCCAGGCTGAAGTACTAATTCCTGTTCTGCAGTCAGTCACCTATATTTGAAATATCTGACAGTAACAAACACATCTGTGTATTATCAATGTTATGTTCAGCACAAATCCAAAACAGCTCCACACTGGCCACTGTGAAGAAAACTCAGTATCCAAGTCAAAACCAGCACACTTACCAACCTCCTTAGAAGTCACACATAAACTAACACGATTTGAATCTACTCATTTACAACTATAAATTATCCAGACTCAGATAATAATGAAGCATCACTGAAAAAAATGGACATATAGGGCCCAATTTGTGAAATTAATTTTATTTTTGAAACATTGTATCCAATTACAAATAAATATGTCATACTCAGTTAGGATATACAATGTTCAGGCAGTTCATAGTAACAACCAAGATCACATGGAAAATGAGTTTACATTAAATAACTCATTACAGTAATATACAACTGGTCATTCAATTAACATTTCAGCCTTGTCCAGGGTGTATGCAAGATGAAGATTGTTCCTCTTACCAGTAAAGAAACAGATGTACATAATTTTATACCAAGTCCAAAGTAGTTAATACACCACATTAACAGAAATTAAAAATGCTGCATTGCATCACCTAAACGTAATCTTAGTACAGAATAAAAAGTTTGTGAATTTTATCAGAAGGTTATTGCAAAGGAGTTTTATGTCCTATAGCAATTTCTGCATAGACTTGCGAGCTTTAGAGTGTTCTTTCTTAATGTATTGTTTCAATCCCATACCCTTCTCTGCATCCTGCCTCTCCATCAGTGGGACATAGGTACTTGTTAAGTTCACAGCTATAGTCATACATTGCCTTTTGCTTTCATGTCAGCAGAACCTTTTACTGCTCGGTTACAGCTCTAAGGCATGTTCCTGCCTCTGTGTAACCTGTAGCAGCAAACCTGCCCTGTCTTCTCACATGTAACTTTTTCATTCTCTACCTAGCGCAGAAACACTATTCTCTGCAAAAATAACATCTAGACTGAATACAGCCTAAGGTCCTGAAAACCGTTTAAATAACTGTGGAAATTTAAAAGAGATTCACAGCATCCTTGGAATTTCTAGGTTTATCATTTTAATAGTGAAATATGTAAATGTTCACAACAGAATAAATAGTTAAAATTTCCAATGATCAGAGTCCAGGGGAGTCTGTAATTACAAAAGTTCTCTTAAAAATCCTTCTCTCTGGGGGGGCCTTCAGGCGAGGTATGTCCCTTGTTCTTAATTTGAACTCAGAAAAACTGTTTAAAGTTACAGGTCTTTCCATAAGAACACTCCCCTCATGACCAAGACAGTTACTTCCAACCATGCGCTATGTATTCCTAAGTTACTGTACAGCTGTCAACAGCCTCTGGGACACGTGCAGTACATTCCAGAAGGTACTTTTGCTCATGTTACACTCTGTAATGGGAAGACACCCTCCCACTCCGCCCATAAAAAAAGTGGAGAGCCTAGATAAATTCCCAGCTGGCAGCACATCCCTGCAGGGTTTCAACCAGCTCCTCTGAAGATGTCCTTGAGCTCAGCAATGCAAGAGTGAGATGCTCAGCAAGGGTGAAAACATGGTGGCAAGGCTTGGCAGTCTGCAGGACCAAGACCACCAGAGCAAGAAGTCCCACTTGCGAAATGTGACCTGACTTACCATCCCTTCACAGCCCTGGCTGCCTCCCAGGAAGCAAGGGCACACATAGGACAGGCAGCCTCGATGGGACATGGAAGTACTCAGCTTAGCAGTACTGGACTCTTGTTGTAAATCAGAAGTAAAAACAAATTCATCACAAATATTTTCAAAAGTCTTTTCTATCTCCAATGCTGATACTAAACTTAATGAACTGCTTTATTTTCACATTCTGTAGAAGAAATAAATGTCCACAATGAATCTGATGTCTAATGAATGAGGAACTATATATACCACATCCATTTTATACATAAACAAACCTGAACTGTAAAATCAAATGCACAGTTAGACTGCAACCCCATCTTGTGACTGGATTAGAAGAAAAATTAAAACCACTATTTCCAAACTACTTTACTTTAAAAGTTTCATTTACGCAATTTCTCCAAAGGGAATTTAAACTCTTAACAGAATAATATACTAACTTCAGATTTCTTTAACCAAAAGCAGATTTATTTTCTTAAATCTGCTGCACAATGCACCAAGTGATATACATAGTACTTCAGTACTTTATTTTCACTAAAAATCACAAAAAATATTTGAACAATGTACAGTTTGTGCTGAGTGCAAACTATTTAAGAACTTGCTGATAGAGCACAGATACATATTTGAGTATTAGTAATGTCTAATATATGGTGTGACACTTCCCTACAGCCTTGGCAACTTTTCCACATTCAGATTCTTTAGTAATTTTTCCACATTTGGCTTATCTCTATTTGCCAGGTTCTCATTTATGATCTAGATATCTGAAGGCAGTAATCTCATAAATATGGATCCGATTTCTTTTTGTTGCTTCTACTTCCCTTTGATTACTTACACCAAAATTCACCAAATATTAACAGTTTTTCATGGACAGCAGCAGGGGAAATCCATGACTAGCACAAACCACCTCAGTGTTTCATCAAAACTGAAGTACAGCAAACCTGCTTGATAACTTTCAACTCCTATGAAACTGCTTTGGAAAGTGCTAACTTTAAAAAGATTTCCTTTATTTTTAATGAGAATTCACATATCCAATACCTCCCACAAACATTAACAGCAGCAACTCCTTTCCCCCAAAGCCTCTGCCCTTCAGCACTGCTTTGTGCCACCACAGCAAGGGATTGAGCATCACGACCTTAATTTTTAGTACTACAAGCAAATAATACACGTGAGAGCATAATCTCAAAATTAAAGCAATTTTAATATTTGCTCCATCACAAAGTTGACTGATGTATGCCTTTTCACATTCTCATGTAACCCTGAATATTTTTCCAGAAATATTTTGAAAATAAAATTAATATCTGAAATAAATCTAAACACTCTCACTGAAGAAGATCCCCCACATTTCTTCACACAATATCCATGTATCTCTGGTGAAAGAGAAATTGAGACTCCTTTCCAGTGTAAGAATTAGATGTAACAAACCAAGCAACATATGTAATTCTGGCTGACGAATGCCTCAAATATCTGTATCTGTTTTTAAAGCAAAATGTGCTGAACAAAAGAACACAGAATCAAAGGGAGATTTTTAATGGCACAAAGGGCAGCTAGGCACTGTGTGAGCTGAGAACATAACTGTCATTATGACTTTAAAAATCCCCCCCTTGTACAATTTGGGTTGCAGCTAGGGCAGAGCAGGGTTCTTGCCAGACTTTCAAACACAATGAAAGAACAAACCCAGTGTAATGTCCAAATCTAATGAGAAAATACAAAAATTGTTACAGTCCATCCGCTAAAAGGACACTGTCCTTTGTGAAGTGTTAAGTGAAACTAATGCTGAGAGTCTCGTTACCACTAAACAATTCAACTCTGGATGAAACGGTCATGAGCTATTTAAAAAAGGAGATTCTGTATCTGAGATTCTTCTTCTTAAATCTGAGATTTAACTTCTGCTGTGTTAAAAACAATTCCTGTATTAAGTAAGCTTTAACTAACACCTGCCTTGATGCAAAGCTGTGCCATGACCATCTTTCCATTTTCAGATAAAAATAAAAGTAACCATTAGGCACATATTGAAGGTGTATTACACAAGCTGGAATGTCAAACATTTTCTCCCTCAGATTTACACAGAAAAATAGCACAGCAGCAAATAACCTGGTCCTGTGTTCAACAATGATCTTGTTACAAGCACTTTCATTGTACATAACATCACAACAGCAATACCTTACCTTTAAATAATTAGGTAAAAAAAGGCCCCCAGTACAACCATTTCTTATATAGCCAAGTTCTCTCTATATACATCCAAATTTTAAAGATACAAATAAAACATAATACAGGATTTATAAATGTTAAAAATTTGACGCTTCAGAGTCATGGTATCCCAAAAAGACACGGGAAAATCCACTGACAAGGTAGCAGAGAAAACTGGAAAAAAAAGGAGACAGACACAAGTTTGCTGCCGTAACAATTTACTAAACTTGCCAGTCATCATGGTGATGTCATCAGAAATAACAGTTTAAGCTGAAAATGAGGAACGGTGGTTTTGTGTGTGGATCTCAAGTGTTGGGTTGAGAGGGGCAATTCAAGTATTTCCTATTTGATCCAAGCTCATTGTAGCAAAGTGGTGCAGAAAAAAATTATTTTACATTTTTTCCATACATTCGATCAATGTCCATTTGATAGTACGCCATGAGCTCTTTGCGTTTTAGCTTGAACGCATCTGTCACTAGACCAGTCTCTGGGGTCCAAGGATCAGGGCTCAAACGAATTTTTACTGGTATTTCAAACTTCTCCAGATTAGCTGTAAAAAGAAATAATTTTAATACAAAATATAAATGTAACCATTTGGCTAAAATTAAGCACAAAAGGAGAAATCATATTCTCGCAGACAAAAGCACATAAAGTAAATGAAGAAGTGCTTCCTCTAACTCCTCATTGGTTAACTTTGAGAATCCATGTAGTCACAAGCAGGATCCACTAGTAAATCATCTCCAGTCTTCACAGAAATACTGGAATAAAGCCCAGCTGATCTGGTGTCAGTGCTGTTCCCTAACTTCAGAAAACCCTCAGTGTGTGACTTCATGCATCCTCAAAACACACCATCGTACCAGCATTAGAGTTCTCATCATCCAGGGACAAAGTCTTAAAATCTACTATGTAAGCTTGAAAAAATATGGGAGGTTTGAGTTTTTTCCTGATAATCCTAAACTAATCATTATGAAATTAAGTTGAAAGAGCAGCTGCTCCCCGTGCTGAAACAGAACAGTGCTCTGCATGATACACCTATAACACAAAACACTATATTGTGCAAGAGCTTCTGCTATGGTTTCAGATATGAGAGAAGAATAACAAATAACTAAGAAAAGTAACCAACAGATAGGCAATAATGAAATCTGTTTTCATGTTAAAATTCAAAAATATACACTAATGCATAGTTATCCTGTGCAACCTGCCATTTTTAGATTTTGCTATATTTTTACTCCCTTTGGCATTAGATTACTGGGTTTGGTTTGGGGTTTTTTGCCATTTAGCTCTAAAAATCACAATATTACTTTCAAAGTCAAGCCTGTGTTACCAAAGTGAAAACCAAAAGCAAACAGAAAATAACATCAAGATGTGTAAGAATAACTTTGCCATGCTCCATGCAGTGAAGAAAAATAGAGACCTGGGGCAAGGGCCAAGTCTGCTGCAGTGCTGAGACTGCATTCATGGCAGGAAGATGCTCCTGTTACAGAAGCAGGCAAATACACTTGGAGATTAATATGTTCACAAGCAATATGGAGAACAAATTAAGATTAACAAGCAAAGATCATTGGAAGCATAAAGTTATCCAAGGTAGAAAAGAACAAACTGCAAAGAGGTGTTAGAAGGATATTGTGACACTGAGCAACTGCAAAACAGCAGAAAGCACTCATTGCAGTAAAGCGTGAAAGAGAATGTGCACGAAGAATGAACCATCTCCAATGACCATTTAAAAACCCCCCAAACACTCTGTGATCGTGACAGCTTTATGAGAAAAGCACAGTGCTTAGTAATGAGCAAGAGCAAAAACAAGGCTGAAATTATTATGAAGAACAAACTGTGCCACTGTTTCATTCTGCACCGGAACAGCCTAACAGAAAACAACTAATTAGCCTGAAAAAGATACGGCAGAAGGGGAAGTACAGTTGACACTGAAAGAATCAGGACGACCATTGTGGCTGTTCAGTCTCTCCCACACCAGAGCTCAGCAGAACCAACCCGAGCTGGCAGATGGCAGGGCTGGAACAAATGAAGCATGTCTTCACACAAACACAGCTGAGCTGGGCAACTCTGCCACAAGATAATATCGACACTGATACAGAATACTGGAGTAATTTTCAAATGTGACAGAAAAGTTAATGGAAGGAAAGTCTACTGAAAATTACTAATTACATACAAAGATGCTGCTTGAGCTTTGGAAATCCCTCAGATGTATGTAACTGGGAGGCAGAGGAGGCCCTGTCACTATGGATTTATTTCAAGTCTACACTGGTATGTAGTACATTAGACGGTATGATACCCAACATGTCATGGATCTACAAATGACCCACATTATTTCTGGACAAACAGCTAAGGCCAAGAAGATACTACAGGATGTCTTAAAGAACACCAGATACATATACCAACATATATACATGGAAGTGAACTTGTTAAGTTTGTCTTGGTTTTATATTCTTTCCTCAGCCATTGGCCACAGTAAAAGAATTTCATTAACCAAAAGGACTAACTCTACCCACGTTTTGCTGTTGTTTCGTGTTTCTTTAATATGAAAATTCCCCTTCATATAGGT
This sequence comes from Pitta sordida, assembly GCA_013390025.1. Lineage (NCBI taxonomy): Eukaryota > Metazoa > Chordata > Aves > Passeriformes > Pittidae > Pitta > Pitta sordida. The sequence goes on along the minus strand of WEKX01009913.1, from coordinate 281,328 downwards.
TCTATGACATATACACACAAGGAAGTATTTTTAGCTTATACTTATCTGTTTCACAAGGTTGATACCCATCTACCCAGCCACTCACCTGCCATGGCAGCCTCAGCTAGCACCTTCAGTACCTCTTTTTCCATCTCAGGACTGTTACAAATCTCTTCCCAGGTTCCTTTAAATCCTTTTTTTCGAGCTAGTTCTGCGAGCTCCTTTTGATTTGGCACAACAAATCCAATGACATAAGAATGGAAACTGAGAAGCAGAATGTACTTTAGTATGAATTTTGTAAAGTAAACAAGTCTTCAAAAATAACATTTCAAGTTGGGCGGTTTGCACTTCAGAGATACTGCTCTTCACAGCTGACTTTTGTTCACCTGATAATCTTGCTGGAGTAGTACACAAATTACCTCTGTCTGCTTGAAAATAAGTAGAAAGAGTAGCTACTTACCTTACAGTAACTGGATTGCTTCAAGGTGTGCTGTCCATATGCATATTCCACTGTGCCTCAAAGCTTTGGGAAGCAGTACCCATACGATGTCAAAGCGCCCTGCCTCTCCTGTTTTGCATCCTGGTATGAAGACTGGTGAGAGGCTTCCCTAATCCAGTTACTGTAGAGGAGTAGAGGACTGCAGTGAAGAGGGGTTGGAGAGCAGGTTGTGGAATGAGCATATGCACAACACATCTCAAAGAATGCCTGTTTCTGTAAGGGAAGTGACTTCTCTTTCTCTTTCAAGTGATTGGCCATACACTCACTCTACTGTTGGTGAGGTCTTTAAGAAAAGGTTGGATGATGTACTTGGTGGCATGACCTAGATATTAGGGTAGTGTGTTATAGGTAGGATGGTGTGTTGGTAGCAGGATGGCAACAGGTTAGGTAACAGGTTTGGCTAGGTTAGGTAATAGGTGATAAGTTGGACTCGATCTCTAAGGTCTTTTCCAACCTTACTGATTCTGTGATCTTGGCCTGCTCCTGATATGCCCAGAATATATAAAGCTGTGATCTCAAAAGTCTTTGGAAAACACTGAAGCACAATTCACTCTGAAATACGTATTCAAGAGTTTTCAGATGGTGTAAAGTTTAAGGAAAATGTGAAGAGACCTCACACAGCAACTCTATGCATTCTAACAAAGCTCTTCACAAAATCAGAGAGCTGAAAGTGATCTCAGAAGATCACCCAATTAATTCATCTGCCTTGAAGCAAGGTCAGCTGCATCTAACAGCCATTCCTTTAAATCTTTCTTAAACATTAGGCAAGTGCTAATGCTAACACTTCATTACTGCTAGCACAGATAAGCTGCTCCTAATGTCTACTCCTGACCCTTCCTCGCTGCACTTTACAACAGAAGAGTCAGATGTTTCTCTCTCTTGCACAGAAGCCATTTATCCATCCACAGACTGTTACTTTTTCCTCCTTCTCACCTTGTCTAGTCTTCCTTAAGGCTTTTTAAGGAATTTGAGCAATGTCCTTTCCTCTTAAATCATGCATCACAGACCTCTGCCCAAGATATTCTTTTTTTTCTCCTGAAGTCTTTCCAAGAGGTCCACCTTTGCAGAAGCATTACATGCGAAACTCAAGACTTTTTAATGACTGGTAGAGCAAAAATATGATTGTGCATCTTCGAGGCAATTAACCTGATTATGCCATTTACCTTCTTGTAACAGCATGGCACTTGTTGACTCATGTCAGCTCCGATGGAACTGCTCTCAGGTGGTAGTTCTCAGCCTGGACTTCTGCAGTTTATTTAGGTGTAAGTATAATACACAATTCCCCACCCTAAATTGACTGCTGTTTTGAAGCAAATCTCTACCTAGCCATGATTGGTCTGAATTCTAATCCTATCCTCAACTGTGGCTTTGGTTCCATTCCACCTGAACTACCTACAGATTTGTTAAATCTTTTCCGCTCTCTCTTTCACAGAATCACAGAATATTCTGAGTTGGAAGGAACCCACAAGGATCATTGAGTCCAACTCTTACACTGCACCACTGCCTCCCTGGCGGGAATCGAACCCCCGGTCTCCTGTCTGAGAGGCGGGGACACTCACCACTGTACTAAAGTGGTGCTACAAGAGACAGACCATTAATGCAAAATACAGAAATTTAACCCTGGTATGGGGATTACTGCAGCTTATCTTCCAAGGTCTCCAAGATAATTTTAAAATACTAAATACCCTTTTGGTTCCCACACATTGCAATTTTCTCCTTTGTTACTGGCACTAATTATAACAGGCACCTGACAGCGGTTATGAGAACTGCACCAGAGTCCATTACAAACACAGGCTTCTCTGGCAGCATCATCACAAGCTTTGGCTGCTGGAAACCATTCTCACTTTTCTCTTACTAAGAATATACTTACAGAATTATTTCAAATTAGCCTCAGTATCACCCACCAGTGCTTGCATTCTGCCTTCTGCTTTTGTCTCTGAATTTTTTACCCACACACCCACACTATACTCTGGACTGAATCCTCGTAATTTCATCTAGGGTCTACTCTATTGTGTATGTGTTGTGTATGAAGGCACCCAGAATAAAAAGAACTCTGAACTTTCATCCCTGGTTCCTGTAGTCTTTTGACATGTTTAATGTCAAGTGCAGGAGTATCATCATCATCTCCAGGAATAAAGAGCATATAGAAGTAAATAGTTGGCTGGGTAAGCACTGAACTTTCTGTTCCCCTAAGGTCCAGTCTCTTGAGCAGAAGTTCTGAATAAACAGGTCCATCTAACTGCTTTTTCCTGGAAAGAACAGCTCATGTAGCTTTTCATTCTGTACCGCGTAAGTTAAATCTTCACTTTTTGCAGTTTAAATGCAGAAGCACAGTTTTGTCTTGAAAAGTATCCTGAAGAGTACACCTTCCCTCTCCACTATGGTTCCACTATGCAGATCTTTGCATCTGGTAGCTTTACCCATCTTGAAGTTATCACAACAGCTCAAAGGAAGGAATTTTCAGACTTGCATCCTCAGGACCTTCTTAATCATCTCCTCCACAGTAAAAGATTTTGCCAAAATGTCTGTCCTACAACTTGTCTTGCTGTGCTTGAGATCCTACTCATGTATGGCTCTCAGACCTGTGTTCAGACACACTCAGTGTCACTACATATAGATATTACTGTTTCGGTTCTGTAAAGTTTGGTCCTTAACTCTTTGAGATTCCTCCTGAAAACTTCCTTGGGTTTTTTGCCATGTTTGATCATTCCTCAGGTAACTGAACTACTCATTTTCCCAAGGTGATGCTTGAGATCCACTTAGTGCATCTTCGATGGGTGGAGTGTTGAAGCAGTAAAATTTCCCATGAAAGAACTCTAATCATTATTCCTTCCAGCAGATATTTTATTCCTTCACTCACTATTTTGTCTGAAGTCAATACAGCTTTTGAAGCAGCAATATCACACAAATTTTGATTTCCCACTATGTACCATGTTCAGAGGAGCTACAAATGAAGGACTCCTCCTGTATAGGAGATCACCCAGGCAAAGTATAAGGAGAGAGAGTCTAAGAAAGGTCACAGGCACTGTTACAAAACTTTGAGCTCAGGCTGCTGCAGTGAGCAGATACTCACAATGAAATGTACATATGGACAGTCAGTCAGGGAACCTGTATTATATGGCTACCTAAGCCACCTTACACATAAGAGCATTAAGAAAAATAAGCAAAACCAATCTAGATTGTCTTGTTCTGTTTATCTTTGATCCAGACTCTTGCCTGATGCATGTTAGCCTACACGCTAACATGCATGTAGCTAAAAGATTCAAAACTGTGTTAACTAATGGTAGTCATCTTGTAATTTAGTTCTGACAAGCACCCCAAAAGTTACAGAGAACCAGGTGAACAAACAAAAAATTATTTTTTTTCTTTATTAACACTGAGCAATTCTCTGGTATGCTTGTTCTGCCTTCTATCAAAGTAAAGTGGAGCGTTTTGACTATATTGGAAATCAGAGTATTTCCTATTGCTCAAAAGTTCCAAAATGACTTTCCAAACATCAAAATAGCAACACGAAAACAAAGACCACTCAAAGTGTATTTGTATGTGTAATTCACTATTATAAAGAGGTAAGAAATTCTAGAAACAGAAAACTTAAAACATGTTTGAGCCCTTATATGCCTCATTTATTAGTACACATAGAAAGCAAATAGAAAGGTCATTTGGTCATCATTTATTAATTGTGTGTTTATTCTCAAGCTTCAAGGCTTCTGCTAGTGTACTGCAGGGGTTAAAGAACAAAGTAATTTTAACTTGCAAGTCAGCTTCTGGACTGTTGGTGGGTTTCTCCATCACCGTCCTCTGAAGTACCACAGTACTTCCTCTGATGGACAGATCACAACTAAACACAGCAAAAAAGTCCTAGGGTTTCTACAGGTAATTTCTAAAGTGCTTGAGTGACACCCATTATTAATTCAGTCACAGCTCAGCTGCTTTTCAAGTTGGGGAAGAAGGAATAATTGAGACTTATTATTGACATTCTCCAACGAATTATTAAACCAAATGAGAAAGGAAAAATAAAAATAGATTTCAGACAGTTTCATTTTGATAGAGAAATTTATTCACTGTATTATGTAAAATCCTTTTTCAACTGATTAAAAAAATTCCACACAGTGAGTAGCAAAATTTTGCTTATGGCTTCAATAGGACAGACAAAGAACAGAGCTAAGTATCAGCTGCCTCTTACCTGCTCGCATACGCACAAATATTATCTACCAGTGGGAGATTCTTCAGAGCTGCTTCTACTTTTCCAAGAGAAACATATTCTCCTGCCTGCAGTTTTACAAGATCTTTTTTGCGATCTATTGAGGAAAAAAGGATTTAAACATTAATTGCAGAACAGAAAGCCTTTAGACAATTATTTTAGATTTTTCTGAAATGCATATATAAATTCCAAAAGGTAAGCTGACCCTTGTTTGGTGGCTGCACCAGAAATATATAATGTAAGGTTTCCACACCCTGCATTTTATCAGTCTGTCACTCGCACCAAAACAAGGGACACTACAATTCCATGCATCTTCTTCCTTTAGAACAGCATATCCTACATGACAGCACCATCACGTGCATGGAAAACAACTAAGACTATGAAAAACCAGGGTTAGTGAGGAGCACACATTTTGTGCTCTCTGCTCCAGATGCTCAAGGCAGGAAATGCGCTACAGTAACACCTCACCCTTCGTGAGGAAGGGGGTCTTGTCAGGGTCTCATGAAACGTCTAACTCGCAAACACACACAAGTCATTAATATGCATACAGGCCACGCCCATCAAATGCTAAGATGAATAAAAAATGCTTATTTAAATCCTGAGCATATTTTACCACAAGAGCATGCCAAAATATGGACACTATTTGTTGTAAATCACTGTATTTAGCAGGTCCAAAAAATGTGTATGTATATATACCTACATTCACCTGAATCTATTAACTCACCAATAATTTTTAGACACCCATCTTGGTGAAACTCTCCAATGTCTCCAGTATGGAGCCACCTTTGCCCGTTCTCATCAACACTGAAATCTTTTTTGGTTCGTGCTTCATTTTTGTAGTAGCCCACAGTCACATTTTGCCCTCCAATAAGGATCTCACCTCTAGGATATGGTTTGTCAGTGTTATAATATCCACCTACAAGGATAGGGTTTTTTATTAAGTTAACAAGAAGTAAAACATATTCCAAAGCAAAAATACCTATTATTTTTAGTATCTATGGAACTAAAGACTTTAGTTAGTCCTTAGTCAAAGTTACCGCTTGCCTAAGATAGTTCATTAACAGAAACGGTTCTAACTGTTTTCAACATCTGAAAAGTTATTTAACAAGTGCGTTTAACAAACAGTGAAATTCACACACATGCAGAGGATAATGCCACCTCTACACAATCTTTCTACCATACCCTGTCTGTTCCACACAGGCTTAAATAAAAAAAAAAAATTATCTGGCTCATATTTTAGGAAAGAAAATACCTGTAAGGTTTCACATGAGCCCAAAACACCTTTCTTAAGTACGTATTATCTATTTTTACTCTACAATACATAAAAGCCTACAGTGAAAGGAAATCACTTAAACTTCAAACTTTATTATGCATATTTTACATAGCATCCATTAAACTTCCATTGCACAGGCCAATTTTTTATTATTTGACTTTACTAATAATATTAGAATAACTATTTTAAAATAATTTCTTAATAGCAACTGAAGGTATCATGGCCTTCAGCTGAAGTCTCCTGAATCCGGCACCTCTAAGGCACAACACACAACCTGCATGAATACTTATCAAAATCAGGAGGACATATAGTGCTGTGTATATTTATCAAAACGCCATTTACATGGACAGCATCTGTCTGGCTATTGCCAAGTTTAGAAACTATTGAGGAATTTATTTTCTCTTTCCTCATCCCAAGAGTGAACTTTTACCTATAAAAGTAGCACTTAAAATGTAAATTAACAATTAATAGTCTTCCAATTACTACTACTGAGCAAAGCCTCCCAAAAATACTACTGCTGAGCAAAGCCTGATTAAAAAAATACTGTTCTTATGAACACATTTCAATTTATCACATACAGGAATTCTCACCTTCTTCCCAATTCATTAACTTGATTTCACAACAGACCAAGGGTGCTCCCACTCTCCCTGTAGTGTAGTCCCAAACTAGAATTTTAAAAAGAGCATATTTTTAGAAAAGTATTTAACAAAAAGTGACTAGAAAAAACAATGTTTTGTTGCCATGCATCATATTTAGTGAAAACTAAATGCTATATATTTTTGAACTTTAACTCGCAGAACAGAACTTCAAAGAAAAGCAATGGTAATGCAGATAAAGTTCTTATCCTGCCATGAGAGTAGATGGGCTGTGTTTACAGACATCCTCAGTTACTAAAAGGCAACTGCAGCCATTAGGTTCTGCTATATGAAATTAAAGTCTGGTGCAGGCTTTTCCATGCCATTTTCTATTTTCTTCAGATATCACTATACTCAAAGTTTGAAAAAAAAATTATTCAGTTCAACTGCTAAGTGCAACAATGCCTGGATACCATTCACACTATTATGGGTTGCTCCATCACAAATGAGAATATTCATTCTCTATGTAGGTCACCAGCTTTAGCACAATGCACCAAAATAAGTACTCCCACTGTTTTATATATTTATGATAACAAGTAATTCCCAGGATTCCCCAATGACATTTGCCAGCAAACCCCAAAGGAACAGTCAAAGCTGACACGCAGAGCCCTCAGCACGGATCACAGCACGCAGTGGGATGCACTGATACCAACCCTCCATGATTGTTCCAGCTCCAGCTGATTCCGTCAGCCCGTACCCCTGTCCCACAGGGCAACAGAAACAGATGTTCATGAACCGCTGTGTTGCTGCAGAGAGCGGAGCTCCCCCACAAAGCAGGATGCGGATTTTTCCACCCAGTAGCATTCGGACTTTCCGGAAAATAAGGCTGAAATGCAGATATAAAAGCACACATTTGTTGCATTAAAACAAAACCAGCGCACCTAATTTTGTATCTGAACTGAAAGTTTCCATCATCTTCAAATACGCTTCTATGACATTCAACGAAAATCCTGAAGGAGTACACTGAAGTCTTGAAAATCATAGGCACAGATTTCTAAGCTTGTTTCCACATTCTAATTTGAAAACGGTTAAATGTGTTGAGAATGCAGATTTATTGAGACAGCAAAGTTCTGTGATTTTCTCCTAAGAATCATTTAAAGAAATTGCGTAAGTGTTGCAATTCCATTATCCTTTATTCTCACTGAAGCTGAGATTCATTGATCCTTGTGGGTTCCTTCCAACTTATAATATTCTATGACTCCCTTCTGTGAAAATATAAAGGCTACAATTTTTCTATAGAAATAACTTCTCATCTTACACAAGAATTGTATAAATCTTGGGTAATAAGATTTAATTTAACTGGGTAGTAAGATTTCATTTGTTAAATTACGAATTAAAATAATGCAATAAATGTAAATTCCCAATCCGTTTCAAGTCAAATAATACTCCCTTAAATTATATTAGTAAATATTTCAATTCATCACACAAAGTACTGATTTGCTGTCTCAATTCACACAATTACAGACTTGTTCATGTTCCAAGTGTCTGCAATAAAATGAAGAAAAGCACGAAAAAGAAAATCAGATACTGCTCATGCGGTAAGACTTTCATAAGCAATTCTTTGGTGCTATTGCAAATAAAGTGAATATTACCTATCGCAGAGTGGGGTAGTGTAACCTTTGGATATCTGTTCCATTTTGTAATTGTAGGCCAATATGAACAGATTGCGCTGGAAACTCGTCATTTCATTAACTTTATTCATGACATTTTTGTAGATCCGATCCATAATTTCCTAGTTACATAAAAAGAGTAACTTTAACTCAAAGAAACAGAAATCCTAAATTCAGTACAAAAAGAAGAAAACACAATCTAGATATTCCAGTACATTTCAGGTGACAAACCACTCCCAGCTTCCCTCCTCTTCCATTGCTAAGACATAGCAAGATGTACACAGAAAGGAGAAAAGCAAACAGCTGGGCAGGAGCACAAGGAGCTGCCTGCTGCCAACCCTCTTTATTCCACTCATTCACCACAATTAACAATAAATGACTCATTAAAATAGGAATTGAATCCTGATAGCTTTTTTAACTCGGAAAAATGTTGACATGTGTATGATGAATGTTTATTCCCAACATACAAATAAATACCAAAATTAATATTTTAAGCTAGCTTAAAAAAGGCAAAGCCTTGGATGAAATTTAAAGGATCATTGTATTATTTTGGTTGTTAAAAATGTAATGGTTAATTGCATTTAAAAAATAATTCTTAGAATTATTTATCCTTCAGTTACTTACCGGGACAGCTGCCATTAGAGTTGGTTTAAGTGTAGTAACGTCACCTTTGCTTCCTTTCTTTATTTTAGAGGACTGAAGTGAAGAACAAGTTTACTAGTATTCAAGATTTTTAACATGAGAAACAAAATTACATAAGACATCTTTCAAAACAATCACTTTTATTTAAATGATATGCCAAATCCAGAGTATTAGTTATAACTTCCAATACCCTGTTGTACTACTTTTTGAAGAACTATTTTAAAGATCTGATGTAATTGCTCTTTTTGTAAGGACTTGCATCTACAACATACCTGGTCAGCCAATGTCTGAGGTGAAGAGTAACCGATGCGGCACCCGTGAGACAGACACACAAGTTCAGCGCTCAGCTCCAGAACATGGGCAAGAGGCAAGTAGCCAATATAGGTGTCTTTTTCCCTGTGAAGAATTTTTGAAAGACAGGTTTATGTTGTACCAGTAGAATCCTCAGATGAATCGTTAAGTAAAACTCTCTCAGTTTACTGCAGAACTAGAGAAAGTAGAAAAATGCCTTTGAGCCTGAAGACATATTTCAAATGATACAGGTTTTATTTCAGAAATTGTGTACTATGGGCTGCAAGTTTAAGGGCATGAACAAAGGGTGATGTTTACTCATCCCAAGACAATTAACCAGTGTTACGGTTGCAAAGGCAACTCTCTGAACAAGATTAAAAACTGCACCAAATACAAGACGAGAGAACAAAGAGCACATGAAGTATTCACGTCAACTAGTGCAGTGCTTGCAGATGCCCAGACATCAGTACACAGTATGTGTCAGAGACACAGCAATATAAAGCACTTCATTTTTTCCACAGTAATTAATCTAACATTACATGCCTCTACATGTCTTCTTTATTAGCTGGCAAGTAACAGTTGGTACATACCCCAGGTTTGGAATCCTCTCAGCCATTCCAGTTATCCCAGCAATTATGTTGCAATGGGAGATCATAACTCCTTTGGGAATTCCTGTGGATCCACTTGTGTACATGATCACTGCAATATCTGAGGGCACAGGCCTGGACAGCTGTTTATTTCCTGTGATTTATGTTAAAAAAAGAGAACGCATAATGTGAGGAGAGCCTCTCAGGCTGGGAGATCTGTTACACTAACATATTCCAGCAGTCATTGCAATACACCAGCACATGACTCCTGCTGTTACATTTTGCTTTCACTTAAAAAGCCTGTGGTCAAGCTTAAGTGCCTTCACAAAGAATAGGAACTTCGCAATAGCTGACCAATATTTTGAGGGATTGTCCTCATCTACCATGACAACACTTTTCCTGTCGTGTTTCTGCTATTCCTGCGGTGGAGAGAAAATTGGGCAGAGTTTTGGATTCTCCAAAATGCCACTGAGCATTCAACCCTCAGAAAGGTTTGGCTGCCCTGGTTCCACACTGCCACAGGGTCCATCCCTCTGTGCAAAGCTCCCTCCTCACATGCTTCCTGGCAGAGAACAACATTCTGCCTCATTGGCAACACCTGCAGCAAGGCACTGCTGAGCCAACAGGAGGTCCAAAAATATTTAAAAGAAGTTCAACAGCTCTAATTGGATTAAAGTGCTTTTTAAATACTTGTGCTGAGAGCAAGAAAATACAAAGCCAACTGTGTTTACTCATAGGAAAAACTGCATAAGGCCAATGATTGTGGCACAATGCACACACTGAATGAGAAGTGTGAAAGCATATTTAATCATTTCCCACTCACTGAATCCTGCATATCCTGCACAATGAACAACAGAGAAAAAACAGAAGTAACAGCTCATCTACTCAATATTAATTGGACATGCTTGGCCATAAACAATTCATGATAATATTTCACAGTTTATGAATGATTAACTTGACAAAGATAATGTTCCTTTATTGCAGCACAGAGTATGTGATAGTTAAAAGACTGAAGAAAGAAGGATTAGACAGTGTTTTACATGGCACACAGATTAAGAGATTTTAAGCAGCTAATGAATCACAGGCACGATTTTTCTGTTGGTGCTGTATGAAACAGTTTTAATAGTACATAAAATTGGTACATTAAAAAGGGAAAACCATCTTTTAAAGAAATTTAGAGGTCATGATGTCGGCAGTAAACCTGTCATTCCTCTGAATATCAAGAGTAGATGGACTAACCACTCTCCCTCCTCCTAAAATACAATCCAACATTCATGTGCCTTCAGTAGTTAAGATTCTGAAAACACAAAGGATAAGAATAGAAGAAAGCCATTACAGAATATAATTAAAACTTTAGATACTAGGTTTCACAGCTCTTCAGAGACAAGAATAAATACTTCTTATAATAGATAAATTTTATTTCTAAAAATGCAAGATTAGAAATAATTTCAATTAATTTACATAGCAGAATGATAATCTCTTACTACATTTCTTAAAGTAAGTTATATCTGATCCAAATCCTATTTTACATTTTTCTATCTGTGAATCTTACAAAACTTAATGGCAACAAATCATTGATTTCTTTCATTGTAAAATGCACAATGATTTTCTTTGTGTCCTGAAAAACCTGGTTTTAATATGTTTGATCATAAGAATGCTTTCCAAATTTCAATTAAGTTTATCCTGGACTACATGCTTATCCTAAAAATTATCCATCAACATGAGACACTTAGTTTTGGAGAAGACCATTTTTAATAAAAGTGTTTTACTCTGTTGAGAAATAAAACCAACTACAAGTCAAAATCCAATCACAACCAGTCAAAAAAATCCTACATATTTCATTCAAAGATAAAGCAGATAAGAAAAAGGTTAATCACTGCATAACTGAGATCTGCAATTTCCCCAGGTTTTACTCAATAGACTCATGGCAGGACAACAAATGAGACAGTCCAAAGAGAAAGCAGAGAACCTACCAGTATCTGCCTTGGCCCCCATGGCTTGCACAGATGCCATCGTGTGAACAATGACACCCTTGGGAAATTCTGACCACGTTGTTGGTTTGCCATCCACTGTAATTATGTGTCGTAGCAGTGGGACTTGAGATACAATTTCCTGTGGAAATGAAAATATGTTCAAAAATTAAAAATTAGGTTTATGCCAACCAGAAGGAAAAAAAACCCCACAAGAATAAAAACATTCACACTTTCTACTGTATACCTTTAACAAAAGCATTGATGTAAAATAGTTCAGTATTTTAAATATCAGAGGATAAACTTGTTGAGCTCAAATAGCGGCAAAGCTTGGAACTGTCCACTTAAAAGTCCAAAAACTTCTCCAATCATTTATTGATTTGTGCCTTATTTTATGAAAGCCCCACAAAAAAGACTGCAATGATTTGCAGAGATAGTTGACTTTCCACAGTGTTTGTTGTATGTACTAACATTCTAGTAATTTCTCTTTAAACTTTGGGAAATCCTCATTGAAAATTCAGCAACAGCACAGTTTTTCACGCAGTTTCCTTATGTGAAAGGTCCAGTGTTCATCAAAATTCAATGATGAAACTCATACAGATTAGTTGTTCCACTTTGGTATTCCACCTGGGTCAGCAAGTCACAAAACGTTTTTGGCTGTCCTAATGTTTAGCACACTTTCCCCTGCACAGAAAAGCAGTTCTAACTCTTCAATTACCCATCTTTAGATTTAAAAGTCATTCTTTGTTGGGACAACATGCAACAATAAGCCAGAAGGATGATCACATTTAGCTTTTCATACACAATTTATACATTTTTCTGTTCTTCCCATTGTTAGATTTATAGGCACAAAATCCACTTAGAAACCACGGCAATTTCTTGTAAAGGTGCTGTTCCAGGCAGCACTGCAGTTCTACAATACAGCAAATTGCTCATCCTATTCTCCAGAGTCACTGAGTAGCCTAAAAACCACTGAAAGCAAAACTACCATTTTCTGGTACATGAAGACAGATACATAAATCTTTTTCCAAAAGCATCTGCCTTATAGAAAGGTAATAAATCATTGTTCTGTACAATGGAACCAGGTCATTTAACAGTAGTGAACAGATACATTGGAAAGAAATAGGCAAAGAACAGTTTTCTGACCTTCAATTTTGTTTGCATCAATTCTTTACTAGTAATGATGGTGGTGACCTCGGTTTCATTTAGCCCATGTACTATTGCTGGGCCTCCCAGAGTGGCGTACAGAGTAACAACTGGAACAAAAAATGGAGGGGAAAGGTAAATCTTCGTTATACTTTCAAGTTCAGTTTACAATAAAGGACTCAGATTAACCTATTTCAAGTTGTGTGACACAGTAAAAATATCTGTCCACTCGGAAACGCAGGTTAAGTTTTATACTTAAAAAAAATTCTTGGATTTAAATACAGCATGACTGAGTTTCATCCAGGAAGAATGAAGAAAAACTATTGTCTATATAAAACTGTTTTCTATTTTTCAAGGTCTAATTAGATGTACCAAAACCACATCACCAGATCTACTCCTGCCTTTCTCGCTTTTACCATCCAAGAAGTAGGCGAATGTTCTCAGTTTAATCATTGTGTAACAGACCTCTCGCACACAGAAAAGAAACAGCTTTCATTCATGTGACCTCTCTTTTTACTAGAATTTGCATGCTCTGTTACCAACCTTTTACAATTGATTGCTAATAAATTATTACAACATAACAAAATATGTCATCAGCAGATGAATTTTCACACTCAGTAATAAATCTGTAACTATCCTATTCTCTTATCGATTTTAAACAATGTAACATCAGAAAGGTTTAATCATCACAATCATTAGACATTAAGCTGACATCATGAGAACCACACAGAAAGAAAATATTTAGGAAGCTGACTATAAGGAACACTGTTTGCTTTATTTAAGGGCAGCTTATTAGTGATACAGTGCCAAATAATTATTTTATATTAACAACTTTTAAGATCATACTTAATTTCCTGTTATTTTTATGGGAACCAAATGAGAAGAGACCAGAAGAGACTGGGGAAAAGGCAGTTCAAAAAGGAAGAGAGGTACCACTCTCAAAAAAATAATCATTTCCAATTTTTCAAGCAGAACAATAAACAGGGGTATCTCAAAAAAACTTTAAAGTCAATCAAAGCAAGCAATAATTAAAACACCTATGCTGGAAGTTTTGTCATACCAGGTATCTGAATTTTGTATTTTAGTTGGTATTTAGCTGAATATTTACACAACATAATTATGAAAATAAGACATCCTTGTTGTATATATAGACTAACTCTATTGCAGCAAGGATTAATTAAAGTTCTGTTGTATTCTGAGATTTGAAATCCAGGGAGTTACTAATCCAGTACAGCACACCAAAGAAGAACTCAAAATCAGTTTTCTTACATAGAAAAGTAAATCGTTGACCTCTACTTATTTTTCCCTTGTTGAAACAGTCCGTCATAGTTCAGAACTGTTGCAGGGCAAATGCACATGCACTGTGTTTTCTTTAATTTGGTGGGAGCAAAGTCCAGAAGAGTGCCTCTACTAGTTCCCACGAGCTCTCTCTACTTACTGCAGTGACCCCTGTTATATAAACATCTAGCAGAAATTCAGCTTCCCCAGCCAACAGGCAGAACCGAGCCAACGCACTGCCCAGAAGGAAAAATACCATCTCTGAAATAACCACGTATGTAAGGAATCACTGATCCGCAAGTAGGTACATTGAGACACTTACAGCTATATGACAGAGCCAAAGAGAGAGAGACACCGCTTACGTCACAGAGAGAATAAAACAACAATGACCCTGATCTCTGAAATTATTACTTCTTCACCCTGGCACCTAAAACTTTTCCAGGCAAATCTGAAAGTTTTGGTAATTTTTTTTCTTTCCTTGGTCCTCCTGAAAACATAAGTGTTCACCTTTACACATGCAATAGTAAAAGTGAGTCTTTGTTAACTGACCTTCTGCTAGGAATGCTGCTCTGAAAGTCTAAAAAGAGAAACCTCAACATTACTAAATTTGCCACCTCATATACAAGGACAAAGCCCAAGCAAAATTTTTGGTATTTATTTCAATGTAACTAAAGCATTAAACTGAGCATTTCAGTGTCCATCATACATCAAAAATAAAAAGCAAAATACACCTTTAAAGGCATCAACCGAATTGATTCTGACAAAAACACTTCTGCTCAAGCTTTAGGAAAGCATGATTGGAAAATGAAACCTAACCTCTCCTAGTTCATACTTCAGTTATACATTTGGGAGTTTTATCTGCCTACACTGGTGAAGAGCTGTTCACACACAAATAGGAGGTACTCTAGAAGAAAACATTTTTTCACCTTCTTTTTGAACTAGAAATCCCACTCCACTTTATCAAATAAAAGACTTAGCTTCAAACAAATCACTTTTAAAAACAATTAAGTATTTCTAATCATAAAATCACTTGGTTTTATAGATAATCCATAAAAAAAAAATCAATTTTCACCATTTTAACTCTGTAGTGCAAAGGGCATTCTCTCCAACGCTATGTATGAAGCAGATGAATCTGCTCTCTCGACATCAGTTCTGGGCCTATACCACCAGATTTCATACATTTCACATTTGGAAAGAATGTCACAGCACTACCACAGCAGTTAGCTGGTGTGACACCTGTAAACCAAAAAATACTAAGGTAAGTCATTTAGTATTGCCTTGCCACACTACTACTTCAACATCATTTGAATGTTCTGTTTCATTCAGCAAACCGACCCTGGATACTGCACAACACTCTCAACGTCTGCCAACACACGAGTCAGCCAAGTTCACATCAGACAACATACAGCTTAGATGCTGAATACCACGTCAGACAGTGTGCTGAAGCACGTTGCAACGAGGGGATTTAAAACAGTAATCCAACAAAACCAAAAACATATGCATTCCATTCTGCTCACAACATCCATTCCTTAACTCCAAATTTTTTTCCCCCCTTAAATTACAAAATCTCCCTAGGATTTCCAAGTGTACTGGACTACCAAAGAAAAAAATATGACAGAAGCCTTTGCATTTTATTCCCAGGACAGACATGAGGAATCTGACAGATCTCAAAAGTGATTAAAGGGAACTGGCATGGTCTATTACAAGGCATGTAGTTTAAAAGCAATACAGGCATCTTATCATAAAGGCACAAAGAAATCCTGTTTGACCCATTGCCCACCAGAACCCTCAGGTACTTCTACACACTTATCAACATACGGTTTCTCAAAGTGAACCAGATCCGTGCTCAGAGCCAAGAGGGACAATTGAAGATGTAATAATCTTGTTAGGCTTGCTTCCAAAATCCAAACAAAGTTTACCTGATAGACATCTTTGGTGTACACAGGTAACAAATCAGGAAATTTTGCACATCTGGCTTTTACAGCCCGTCTCTTATTGAAAGAGGGTAAATGTGGCCTGGGAAGGAAGAGGCCAAAGCCCATGAGGAACAGCAGTTTCTACATGTCCTGTGGGACAAGGAGATATGTCCCCCTGAGAGCACCACAGAACCCAGCCAGGCTGGGCTTCCATGACACATGAATGGGTGATGACGAAACAGACATTTAAACAACGACAGCAAGTTGAGATCAGCACTCAATAGATTTCTCAGGAAGAAAAACAAGCCTAACCAAAATCAAAATTGAAGAACTGACAAAATATCCGGTTAAACAAAACTCAGACACAGATGAAAGTTTGACGTCAACTCCTGAAACCGAGTTAATGAATTCATGTGTAATTTTTATTTGTTTGTTTTTAGAAACTTGGGAATCTGCACTGATTTGAGATTAAAAGAAGATAAACCTCTCATGAATTCATTCAGCAAACCATACTCACCATAATGATACTCCATCTGCAAACAGATGCAGTATTTTCTATTCACTAAAGCAAAATGCTACAACATGCACAGTCTCTATCTCATGCAGCATTTTTTAACTTGTAAATTTTAATGCTCTTTATAAAATCTGTATCACGTTTTCTTAGGTTATAAAGCAAAGTAAGAAAAAGTTTTATTTTCAGATTGTGTTTAAGGGAAGACATGGACTTACGCTGGTAGTTGCACATAAAGCAGGCCTGTGCTGCAATCATCCACTCAGCTCTGGTCTCACAGAAGATAGCAATGTTAGTCTTCGGTTGCTGACCCAATACCGCTAAGCCATTTCCAAAATTAACAGCTTTAATGTATACATCTTCATAAGAAAGCCAGGTGTACTTGCCAAGGATGACCTAATAAGAATAACAAATTCAATTTAGAAAATTAAAATCCTTAACATGTCCAACTACATCTTCACCCACATGGAAGAATCCACGGATGTTTGAAGTAACATGAGCTTCAATTATAACAGTGGTCTACTCAAGATAATGAATAATATTCTTGCCAAAAACTACAGGGCCTGTGGACTTTGCAACACAAATACTGCAGTATCTCCATGTATCTTACCACCTCAGTTTCTGTTTTCACATGAGGGAAGCACGATTCCCACAGTACTTTGTTGCCTCAAACACTCTCTGAAAGGCTGTGTGTGGTTATCTGGCCTTTACTTTTTAAGAGTTTGTTTCACGTAAAGGGTAACAAGCACTAGCTGGTACAATTAATTCTATTTGTATATATATTTCTTGTATATTTGGTCTAAAACTCTCATACACAGATACAAGGCTCAGATGTTAATTAAAAAAATAAAAAGTAAACTGGAATCCAGAAAGCAGTATAACCATGTGTCCTTAGTCAGAAATTGTGAAATCCCTTCCCCTTTGTTCTGAAACAAATATCAAAGGGAAGAGTAGTAATATTTTTGCTCTTTTTTACTGTTACACAAAAGTGAGACAGACTAGATTGGAAATTACTGGCAAATGTCAGTTCTGAGAAGTCACGTGGAAAATATTAAGCAATCCCACTTTTCTATACGGGAAAGCTGGTGCACAGTAACTCTGGATTTTAATTTACAGGTCACTGTCACAGACTGCTATATATGCACTTGCACTTACCTCGCAGTACTATTTTCTTACTGAGTGACAGGAAATTTCTTTGATGATATCCTAGATATTTTCATATCTAGATGCAGTGGGAAGATGCATCATATTGAAAATCCAGACTCTACACTATTAGACCTTATCCATCTAGTCATACAAGCACACTGACCATTTTGAAAAATACAATATTTTAGTCAAATACTTCAGACATTCTCTTTGACTACATAATATTAGTAATAAATACAAGCAAACACTAACTACAAAACTAGAAAAGCAAACTTCTCCCTCCTCCTCTGTTCTTTTTTTCTACATTTCTTTCATCAACTGGAACAAAATTTCAGACTTGTGAGCTGTCAAATCTAACTGTTGTGGCATGTAACTATATTTCTAATGAGTCTGTACTTCCACATCAACTTCCTTAATAAAATATGCTTTAAAACCTTTCTCAAAATCTAATAGAGAAATTAATTTCAGTAGATTTCTTTTATCAAAACATTTTTCCAAACTGCTGAAGCCACAATTATGGAACTGAGTTGTACCTACTACAGCCTCACTGCATATTTATCAGTAACCTACTTTTTTAGCAGGACAAATCTTTCTTAACTCAGGACAGGTACATGTGCAGCAGCTCAGAAATTTCACAAATGTTTTCATGGGACAACATCACTTAAACCCAAAAAACCCCACTTGCCAACAACAGTAATATAGAGCACTTTCACCATACATATCTCCCACACAAATATCTGCTCGGGTTTTTGTAGTTTATTTAGAGAAACTCCCATTTCATTGGCAATCAGGTTGTTTCTGAGCCAAAAACCTTACTGGAGCAGAAAGATCAGGTTGGAAATTTCTGTTGTAAGCAGCGGGCGAACCTCAGCAGCAGTGGTGCTGCAGCGTGGGACAGGGGCTCACCGCTGGCTGCTGCTCCCTGTCACAGCCCCCCGAGAAGGGGGGGACCGGGGAGTCCCTTTCAACACACCAAGATATTTCTGGTGTGGAAAACTCATCTGGCTTCCAATGAAAATATTGCACTTCTTTCTGTACATCCAAATTTCAGTAATTTGGAATTTAAATTCCAATTTGGGACACTTTTTTCCCCAAAGACAGTATTTTTGGCAGACTTGGAAATTCTTGACCAGCTCATCAGTTGAAAACAATTTATAGCACTGAAAAGGGCAACACCCTTTCCCCCATTATACTCTGTCTATAGCATGGCCTCAGGAAAACTGTTCATAAATAATTTAGGCCAAGAAATACAAGGAAATTCTTGTTCTTACTGATGCCTTCTTTTAAGGAGGAAAAAGCCACAGAAAGGATGTATAGCACCATTAGCTATAATTATTTTTATATATATGAAAATACATTAATGAAGAATGTGAAAACAGGTAAGACCACTTTCAATGCAGTTCAGTTCTACTTTCCCACTGCCTTCCATACATTTAAATTCCAATGTTCCTGTCCTCCCAGTGGCCAGAATTTCTTTTCTATTCCCTCCCTATGACATATTATTTACGTTATATACACATTAATGAATATTGAATATATATAATGAATATATTCATATATACTTATTATATGTTCATATATGCTTATTAATATACAGCCTCTGTCTGTCTGTTCCTTCTCCATTTCCCAACATGACTCTTTGGCAGGACACAGAGCAGGTTATGGTTTCTCCTACCCCTCCATATTTTTACGTCTCCAAATCCATGTCCCTTCTTGGCCTTTCCCTCAGTAGTTTTCCCTCATGTTTCCCGATGCACAGTTCCAGGAGCTACTGGAGAGGGTCAAGCAGAGGCCACAAAGATGATCAGGAGGTCTAGAGCATCTCTCATGAGGAGAGACACTGAGAGCTGGGTGTATTCAGTGTAGAGCAGACAGAGGGGATCTTATCAATACAGAGAACTATCTAAAGGGGGTGTCAAGAGAATGGTGCCAGGCACTTTTCAGTGGTCCCCAGCAACAGGACGAGGAACAATGGCCATAAACTAAAACATGAGTTCTACCTTAACACAAAGCAGCTCTTTACATTAAGGATGGCACAGCACGGGAACAGACTGCCCAGGCAGGGTGTGGAGCCTCCCTTCTATGCACCTGGACATATTCTCATGTCACCTGCTCCAGGTGACCCTGCCTTGGTAAGGAGGTTTGGACTGGAGGATCTCCAGAGGATCCCTCCAACCCCATCAATCCTGTTATTCAGTTTTTTCCAGCGAACAGCTGTTAGAACTGACATTAAGTGCCATAATCCTTCAAGCATTCCGACACATTTAACTTTACAACTTTCAGAACTTACTTCTGCTCAGTAACTACTTACATATATCGAGAAAGTAACTGTCCAAGAGTTTGCAAGGGAAGGGGGCAGCAAGTGCAGTTTACGGAGCACTGACTAACCAGCCCCATCAACCCAGGCAGTGCCCAGCAGGGAAGGGAGCACACGGCTGGGCTCCACCTGGAAATCCGACATTCCATAGGAAAACGCTGCCCTCCAGCGCTCGAGCGTTTCAACTGCAGGGCGAGCTACCGATGGAACGCGGCACAAAATACGTACTGTGTTAATATTTGAAATCCAGAAAAGCAGAAGCATTAAGCACTCGCTACAGAGTTAACATTTCTTTTATCTGGATTTTAGGGAGGTATTAAAATTTTGTGTGTGAACTTGTCAAAATGTTCTCTGTAAAGCTGTAGGCAGGTCACTGAACACCTGACTCCAGCTACCTTAAAGAAGATTGATTTTGAAACAAGTGATCATTAAATACATTTTATGTGGAAAGCATATTAAAAATAATACAAAGGAGGTTATTTGAAAGGTCTGCTTTTGGCCTTTTTCTCATGACAGCATCGATTGCAGCTGAGCATTTCCGGAAAACTCCACCCTAAAATATTATTTACACAGCACCCTCGGGTTTTCAATGTCATAAGCTACTCTTTTACTGCTCAGTGACTTGTCATGGCAAGAACCTTCCTGTACCTTCACACTAAGTTTCAGCTGTAATGAGTAGTATTATAAATTCCCAGGTGTTTGCCCATGTGCTTGCTACTTCACCTAAGTCTCTCAGGCTTTAGATGCACTACCTTCCCCTCTCAAAATTCTGATTTCTTTTCCCCACAATGACTTATTTATTATGTTTCCATTAATGCTCTTCTTGGATAAAACCTCTTTTCAAAACAGAACAAGACAATCAACCAATTCCCAAAACAAACAAACATCTCCATCAAAAAATAAACCAACAAAAGAACACAGAGAGAGCAAAATCCACATATCAACATAGATAAAAGCAAGCACCTGAGGATATAATCAGTCAGCAGAATAAAGCACATAATAAACACCTTTTATGTTGCCTTTTAAATTAAAAAGCTCTGCTTAAATTAATTTTCCAATTAATTACATCTTTATTTCAGAGATGTGTTGAACATTATTTTATTCTGACATAAATACATACTTTATAAAATTAATATTAGTTATGCTTTCCAATCCATGAAACTGGAGAAGTACACTACAGAAGGAAACAATAACTGTATCTGAAACACTACAGAATGCAACAAAGGGAACATAAACAAACATTTGTATTTTATTCACATCTATGAAATTCTGCTATTTTGGCAACTGCACAAGAATAAATATTTTCGTAACAACACAGCATCATAAAAACTCAAGAAATTACGAATTAATAAGTTTTAAATAATTTTGGCTACAAGTGTGAGCAAACTTAGTTCTCCCAAGAAAAGTTAAATATTTTACTTTTTTGAGATATACATTTACCCCATTAATTAGGCTAATCTAGCCCACTGCAATTTGCAGAGACATCTCGCAGGTATTACAACTCAGCCCACAGTCCCATGGTCTGCATTCAGATCTGTCCCTGACTTGCAGATCACCTCAGAAAAATGCATCAATCATTCCCATCACTGTGTTCAGTCGTGGAAAAAGAAAAGGAATTAACAAGCTTTGCAGCTCCTGTAAAGTACAGAAATTATATGCATTACACCTAAGAATTAAACTTGTTGTGCACCTTTTTGAAGAGCTGCACCAAACAAGCCTCAGCAAGTTGCCTCTGCCGAAGAGAGCCAGACAAAAGGTGCACAGTACGAAAGACAAATCAAAGGAAAATGCTCCTGACTTTTATAATCAAGAAGGTATCTTGTGAAATGTTCTGATTTTCCTCACCTGCTAAACCATGCTATGAGGTATTAAGAAACACTGTATTCCTTAATGGAAAAAAATTTAAAAGTAGATTTGGTGATAACGCCACGACTCGGAGGAAACTAACGCAAGTTCAAGTGTGGCAATCGACCACAATGAACTGCTGTTTCAGGCTTAGACAAAGTTACCTAAATGGGGTAAGTTCTAAGTCTAAATACTTGGAAATAAGTCATTTAAGTAGATCAACAACAAACTTTGTTCAGCTTTCCAATATTCAGATTGCTTTGCTTGCATAATGGAAAAGACTAAGACTCCTGAGTTCTTAAGTCTTACATTACCAATTGCAATTAAAAAACAGGGCACATATCACAGGCAGCCAAAATTCTGGTTTGTGCCCAGAAGCCCTTCTTTGTACAACTTCGTACAACATGAACTTTCTGTTTCTATATGTCAGTCCCCTGAAACAACGGCTTATACTGAAATCACACCTTCCTCAAACACTAGGATTAGAGATTAGCAGAGAAGCCGTTCACCTTAAAGGAGACAGAAAGAAAAAGGACTCTTCCGATAAAATCTGTGCAATCCTTTTCCAAACCAAAACTTCATTTAAATTCTGAATTCACAGGGCTGAACAGCAAAACCTTAAATTACAAGTTAGTTTACTGGAAAGGCACATCTGAGTACAGGCTTCTAGTAACTTTTCAGTATTTACCTGACTATAGTTCAGAATAATACAAAGGGAGACCTTTTTAATTCACCTAAAAAGCAACCTTTAAAGCCACTTACATCATCGGCTGAGTATTAACAAATAGCTAAAACATTTGTGTTTTTGACATGGCTGAAAGCATAAAAAAGGATATCTACTCAAGAATGCAAAAAGAAGGTTTAGATTTGTTTTACATGCCAACTCATGAAAGATTGGGAATTAGATAATTTAACTCTATTCACAACTATTTAATCTAAGTAGAGAAACTTATTTTTCACCCAGCTTTGCTTTACTGGACTAGAAATGCTGCAAAAGAAAGTAAACACACTTTGAAAGAATACTTTAAGACAGACTGCAGGAAGACTTACCTTTTTAAAAACTTTTCCTGATGGCTGTATTTCATCTTCCTCTTTTAGGATTTCACGTGTTCCCAAGAGTTTTTTGTCCTTAAATTTAGTCTTGGCATATTTAAAAACTTTGTCAAGTGTATCACACCCAGGATATAAAACCGAAGCTAAGCAATGTAGACTGTTAACAGATCTGTATGCACTCCCAGGCTTGTTGTTCACAGGTCTGGCTTTAACCTGCTTGGCTTTCGCTATAGCCTGCTTTGACCCTGAAAGTATGTACCATGGAATGTATGTTACAAGGGAGTACACCAAAATTATAAAGTTTATAAACTGTAAAAGAACTGGGTTGATGTTATGCTTCAACTTCATTTTGGCTGTTTGTGAAGGTTACGAGGAGGAGTTTGGAAACATGAATCAACTACAAAGGGATCCAAAAATATCTGAAAAGAGAAAAGAAAAGGTTAGGGGTAAACTCTCACTGTTGGCAGGGGGTTGTTTTCAAATATAATATTACAATCCATATCCTAGTAGATGTTTTTATGCAGGAATTATGCTACAAGTCTTAACCCCTATCACAAATGAAAAAAAGCATTAGGTAATATGCGTGAACAGCTCGTATTTATCAAAAAATGTTGATTATACAGTTGAAACAACATCAGAACATCTACATGTGTATCTCCACTAGAAATCCTTATGGTCCGACTATAAACCATCAGCCTCCAAACAACACCAGAAAACACAAGCAGTGCCACTGCTGTCTGTATGTGGGAACCCAGACCTCCTTCCAAGCATTACACACAGTGGAACACCTGTATGAGAGAAGGAAGGCTCTGCACGAGACAGAACTCTGCTGGTTCTTTTATTCCTACAGACTTCCCATCAGTCCCAGGATGTCAGTCTCAGAAGCAGCAGGCAATGGGCCGACTTGTTTTATCACTAAACATGACAATGAGTTAACTGATATTTAGTAAATATCAGAAAATAACTTAGAAATATCCCCAACTTCCTAACAACAACATTATAAAGAGATGTGTAACTTTTTACAGGATGATTCCAGGGTATTCACTTTGACTCTTAAAAGTATCATTTATTGTATCCAATGACTACAACCATGATGCAACTTTCTAAAGTACTCTACTGCTGAGTACAAGAAGCTATGCCATCTGCCTCAAAGATTAAAAGAGAAATCAACAAAATAATTAAAACCCCTATGGAAAACAAGGATACTTGCCACAAAGCCGAGGATGAATTTCTGCAACAGTGAATGAGCCATCAGTTATTAAAATCAGTATTTGGTACATAATGAACTACCAATGCACTTCACTTTGTTAACTTTTCAAAGGGTATAGATAAAACTTACTAAAAGCAATAGCATAAATCAAGCAACTAATAATGATGTATATACAAGATGTCCAACTTTTGACAATTTTAAATTAATTCCCATTCACAGGATACAGTATCTTACTATTCTTTGCTGATGTCATATGCTCAGTCACTCTTTGTCCACCAACTTCCCAAAAACCCTAATGAAAAGACTTTGAGTTTAAAAAGTAATTTTTAACTTATATAAGACCCTTCAGTAGTAATGGAAAGAAATCGTGCTTCATTTATGTTAGATCTGTAGGTCCTTTGGGAACAGATCAATCCAACATTCTTACTTTTAGGATGAGATTAATTCCATCTCTCTCTAAAACAAACAATTTCTTAAAACTCCAAGCAAAAATATTTCACCATCTTCTTCCCTAAAAAGCTGTTGTAACCTCACAGTTAACACTGAGTCATTATGGGCAGTATGAAGGAACCAAGCAACATCAAAGCCTATTCTGCAGAGCACCGAGAGACATATACTGAAATAAACCACTGGAGCTCTTCACAGTAGGGACTTACTGCAACAAGGAAAAGGGATTTAAAATCTAAAAAAAATAAAAAAATAAAAAATTAAGTGAGTGTCGCTCAATTTTCAGATCAAAGGCAAAAAGCAATGACAAATAAAAAACTCCAAACTTAAATAGGCTAAAGGGCAAATTCTGTAATCGTTTGAAGAGACTTATGTTCTTAGGCTGTCACCAAAAGATACTTAATGAATCATGAGCCAGCCAATAAGCTACTGCAGCCCAGAAAAATCAAGCAGTTGTTGACAACAAAAAGAAGTTTTAAAGGTGGATCTGAAGTTCACCCGTTTTCAAACAATTCTGTGTTGTCCTATAATTTTGCCTGGCTGAGTTCAGGAAGGGTGTACCTTTTTTCTCCTTATAAAGCTGGAGAACTCTCTGCCTATGAAGTAGAAACAGAATTTAACATCATTACAAACAAAAAACTAAAGCAATTCATTTAATACATTTAGGAAAACTTTTCTCCAAAGAAATTTCCTGTCTCACGAACAGTCAATCCTGTCCAAAAATATTCTAAGTTCCATAACTTTCCTTGGTTAGAGAGGCAGTGAGCCCTTATAAAATAGCAGCCTGCAATTTGATTTTGCAGTTATCCTAACAGCTTTATTCTCTGTCAGAAGGACAGAGGAACCTTTCCCACCATTTCTAAAATAACCATGCCAAAGTCTCACGTCAAGCTCTCTCCTCTGGCTTACGTGAAGCCTTGCCCATAACCGCCAAACCTGGCAATGTTTGCTTTAAATTGCAAATATAAATTGTTCTATGCTCACCACTTCATGAAGGGCTGCACTGCAAAAAAGGGTCTAAGGAACACTACAACAGGACAGACTTGAGGGGAATGCTCTGGAATGTCACTCTGGCTCATCAAAGTAAGCATTCAGCTTTAGAACTCTGCTATGATGTACATGTCTTACCCTGAGTAAATTGTTAATTATTTAAGCTCCTCCTTCAGGAAACTGAGGCTATTACAAATTATCCATTGCAAACAATTTATTTCAGAAATTAACACAAAATTTGTTTTCACTTTAAATGAAGGGGATTCTTAAGATTAAAAACTCTTGCAAATGCAGTTTCTTGCCTTAAAGGCCAACTAAGACTCCACTTTTCTTCCTTCAAAAATCTTACAATTGGGACATGACAAACTTTAGCCAGAAAGTGCTCCTGTGCCAGTGTTAACAATCTGGCTGCAGATTTCAGACTACGGTATTTACAGAGCATCTATGCCTGTAACTGATTGTAATGACCAGTGTAATTGAAAGTTGGAAAACTGAAGTCCCTCTCTGAACAAGCAAGAAAAATACATGTATTCTAACAGTCTTATTAGAAGTGTAAGTTCCAGTATCTCCGTATGTTGACTGTTCTATGGAGAGCTGAGCCATGAAACAAACGAAGTTCCTTGGTGGCAACATAAAGGCTCCACTTCTTTCCTTGTACAACTGAAGATGCATTTTAACTCAGTATTTTGGTTTTTTGTTTCATATGTTGCTAAAGAAAAATACCAGGTAAGCAAATGAGATGCAGTTTAAAATGCCGTCACCCCTGACAGATCTATCACTGCCATTCCCCGCAGAAGAATACTGAAGTCAGCTAAATGGATCACTAAGCATTCAATAAAAAATTCATTTTTATGACAACGTAGAAGCAAAACTCTACCCCAACTTGAGACTAGAGTGCTAGCTGTAAGACAATTACATTTTCCTGCAAGCAAAACTAATGCAGCTTAACATGACAGAACACTTTTTGCTGATTTTTGGTTTATATTTTTGTAAGTTAAAGTCATTAAATCTCAAAGTCCCCCCATTTTTAATGACAATGTACAAGAAAAAGAGAAACGCATGAGCAAACACTAACAATTGCCATTTCAAAGCTTTACTGTATGGTATTTTTAAAAACGCAAAATGAAAATACAGTTTTAATAACCAATTTGTATAACTAATCAGAAAATTAAGTTTCAATGAAATTTTTTAAGGTTATATCAGATTTGAAAGGTTTAAAAGAGATGCACTGTTTGCTGTCTAATATTCTGCCTTTAAAAAAAGTACCACCAAACAACAACAAAAACCTCTGAAAGGTTTAGTGAAACACTATACAGAGCTTTACAATTTCATTAAAGTACAATTTGTTGTCCCCTTATTAATTATGGAAGTACATGACTGCATTTGACCACAAAGAAGAGGGTAAGTATACCAAATATTTTAGGGCAGGAAATGCAAAACAAAGGACATGATCTTAAGCAGTTTTTGCAAATATTACACTATGGCATGGTGAGAGAGCTGCCTTTACAATGCTTGAATTTCGTTCTTAGTTAGCTCCTACTTAATCACTGACAAAAATACCTGACTTGGTAATATTCTAACTTAGTGGTTCAGCCTGCAGATTAGCTGTAAACACTCAGATGCTTACAGAAAATACATCCATGCTGGTTTCACATAATCCTGCTGGGGTTTTTGAGGAATCAATCCTCAAACCCTGACTAGCGATGCAAGAAAAGTTGGCAGGTTAAATCCTGGAGGAAAGAGCTGCTGATTTATGCAAGAATACAGCATACAGAAAATTTGTGCAAGTAAATGCTTCTACATATACACAACAGCTGTTTAGTTGCATGTAACTGTTTCATGAAGCTGCCACCAAATGGGAAAGACCAAGGCCACAAGCTAAAAATCTACACACTTTTCAAGAGTAACAAGAACAGTAACCTGCATTCTCATGAATAAGTCTGGAGAACTAAACTGGACCTTTCAGGACTGATCCTGCTTAATACATAATCAGTGATTTGGCCTGATACACTACTTCCACTAATACCATTATACCCTTCAGTTTAGAAGAAAACTTTTGTTATATGAGAAGAAAAAATCCTTAAAGGAATGTGTTTACCAACTGGCCTGCTTATAACAATTACATTACAATAAATGCATGAATTAACAAGAAAAAAAACCTTATGCAACTTCTCATCGTGGCAGTTACAGGTACAACAGCCAATACAAGATGTTCCCATCTCAGTTTACTCAGCAGGAGCTGTCACAGGCAACTGTGTGAGGTCTAAAAATAGAAAATCCCCATTAAATATGGCAATTATAAAACACATCCTCCATTCTGTCATTTCTATTTTTTAATAAATAACTAAAGCCTTTTGCTCATCTGACACTGCACTGCAGAGCACAGCATCACTACAGAGTGCAGAGTGCAGGCCCACTACATCCAAGTTTAAGTAAAGCCAACTCTAACAAAGCCATAGCTCCGACTCAAGTCCTGCACAATAACGGCGGCTGGAAGAGCATTAATAGTTAAACTCAGTAGCTCATGGTACCTGCCTCCCTGACACATTCTAACTCCCCAGCAGCTTTTGGTGTACACTGGTTCTACCATCTGGGGTAGGAAAAAAATGTACCTATCTTTGTTTATCTGTCTACACAGAGAACACATTTCAGCCTGAGTAACAATTCCTCTGAACACCTTATAAAAAACTTAATGGAATAGTAATTATTGCTTTTAGGGACCTTGCTCCACTATATGAAGTTTTATCACTCTGCAGAAAGAAGTGTTAACTTGTGCCAGCAATTCTCATTTAAAAGCAAAGGTAAACATTTTGCAGTTACTACCTTTCTGCAAACATTATTATTTACACAGCTATTCCATTCTTACACAGACAATCGTTTCTATTTCAGTGGATGAACTATTTGCTGCTTGAGCTGAGCACCCAGCACTATTTGACTTCATACATACTAATTAAACACAATGAAAGTCAAACCCAGAGACTCTAAGATACTCTTACAAAAAACACTTCAGTCGACAATTTACAGCTGTAAGAACATACATTTACTTTCTGTTATCAGTGTATCCTGCAAAAAGAACTGATTTTTTACACTTACAGAAAGGACAAAAAGGTTATTCTCAGTGTTAGGCTTTTATGGACAGAATAACTGAATACCTCCACATACTGCCTCATCTCTTCATTATAAGGACACACCTCAGCTTCCCAGTTCACCCTACCATTGCTTCCACAAGCCTCTCCTCCCACATGCCCAAAGATCTGCTGCCCTGGGACTGCTCCCAGGAGTCGCTCCCCAGAGCCTAGGGCCCTCCAGAGCCCCCTATCACCTATCTTATGTTTTCCACACAAGCACACACAATGTCCTTATTCCATGATTGCTGATTTTCCAACCACTCCATCCCTTCATTTTCTAGGCTGCCACCTGGGTCTCAGCACCACTTCTAGCACAAGGGAGACCTTCCGTGCACCTCTCAAACAACCACAAAATCCTTCACCGGACAGACCTGAAACCCTGTTCCAAAATGGACTGCCTCTCTAGAGTCAACCTGGGACTAGATCCACAGCTCTGTCCCAAAGTAGATCTGCTTTCAACAGGGAGGAAAAGCAATGCTCGGCACACCAAGCCTCCAGTGACCACCACTCACGGGAAACAAACCCAGCAGGACCTTCCTCAACAGCACCAGGTGACCACACCAGGCTTGTCACAGTTATCAAACAGCCTGTGCTACAGAAAGATCTAGAACATGCATGGCTGTAACAGACCCACCCACACTCAGTCAAAGGTTTTTCTGATACTTTTTCAAGCAGGCAGACAAAAAAACCCCATTCCCACATCAACTCCAGCCCTTGATTTCTCACTCCCAGTCCTGAACAAGAGATAACCTGTGTCTCCCTGGACTTTGCCCTCCCTGCTGCTACACACACCGTGCATTTTTGTTAGTTTACCCACATGGGTGTGGTAGGAAGCCAAAATTACTACTGATAATGGCTTTTCTCTCCAAGGGAGGTAGACAACCAGGACATGGAGAGAATAACTGCTCTTGCAGCACTTCGGCAGTAATTCAGAGCTACCTTATCCGGATCACTTGTAGCCTCCAGCCGTGACCAACCTCTTGCACAACCCTGGGTGAATCCTCAGGCTCTTTAAACACTTTGCGTTGTTCTGCTGTGGAACACAGCCACTGACAGACTGCTGGAGCCACATCAGCACTCCCACTCCTCCCACAGTTCAACCCCTGCAAGGCTTCAGCAAAGCCCCAGCTCAACTCCAGCACTGATGGCAACTCGGGCACTTCTCTGCCTGAGTGTTTCTGAAAAACCCAGGAGGGCACACAAAGACCATCAGGAAAAAGACATCATGAGCTGAAACAAACCAGTTTCCAAGGCAAGAATTAACAGACCTCTGGAGCAGCAAAGGTTGCTCATGAACTGCATGTCCTGAGGGCATGATCCCAGTTTGGCTCAAGCACATTTAACACTGAGCTGCTTATAAAAACAGACTCTTCATCTCCAAAGTGTAATTCAGCCTCCACTGTACCAACATATGAGTGCCTATGTGGCTAGGAACGAGTCAGATTAGTTTGCTGATCCCATTTAAACCTTCTCCTTCTCAGAGCAGAACAGTGGATTTTCCTTTGTATCAACTTTGGTACTTATTTGAGCCTAGAGCGAGTCACTGCAGGCACCTAAATCAACAGAAAATTAGCACTACAAAGAAAGTTATTCTTCTGTTAGACTGAGTAACCATGAATAGAGAGGACTTAATGCCAAGGCAAAACTGCAGGAGAGGGAAGGAGCTTGGCAGTGGCACTTCAAATCATACCTTCCCTGGGCTGTAGAACCAGGATCAGCACAGACCGACAGGAGAACGCCCTGTGACTGCTGTCAGCAGCATCCTGTGGCATCAGAGAGGAGCTGTGGACTGCTCTCGCTACTGATGATCTCACTACTTACTGGTTTTGGATCTCAGCCTGAGGTTTCAGGTGGTACAAACCTAAATACCTTTAAACTTTAGATGCAGGTTAATAAATATTCGTATAAATACTAAGAGGTTTAATTTATGTCCTTCATATTTCAGTGCTACGTTTGTAAAATGATACTCCTACTTCCTTAGAAGGCACCCAGAAGGCATGCTATGAGGATAAATAAATTGTGTACTTCTTAAACACCAAGATACTCTAACAGCAGGAATAACACGAACCAAATAAGCCTTTTCCCCAAAGAAATCACTGTCTACCACGTATGTTAACTAAATTTTGAGACAAAGGAAAAAGTTTTGTTATCTAGAAGAGTTTTCCTCCTACTAGGCTCACTTACATCAAAAGGGAAAAAAGTCACACCTGGTGAGGGCAGAAAACAGGGACAAACTTAATACATAGCACAGAACTGAAGTAGCTAAAAGGAATTGGTATTTCTTGAGGGCAAAGACCTGCACTCTCAAATGGATCCTTGTTATATTCAGTTGTTTATAAAAAAGGTAATGGTAAGTGGGGGTTAAAAACTCTTTGACACCAGCCTCTTCTGTGTACTTCCAAGATCCACTGTATGAAAAATCACTGCAGGCTGCAGGATCACAGGAGGCTTGGGTTTGTACATTAATCCCCTGCTTTCTAAGGAAACAAAGACAGTAAGCAATGTTTATGAGAACCTGAAAGCTAAACTGACATCACAAAGCAGCCAAAAGCTTTCTTTTTTTAAAAAAAACAAACCTATCAGACCTTCAATGTCTGACCACATGGGCTACAAACTTAGTTTTATTTTTCATCTGTAACAAAATCAAAATATCTTGAGCACTAATGAGCTCCAAGAGCAACACAAACACACACCCCTAAAGCTACCTTCACTCATGACAAAAACACCCTTAATTAACTGAAAATGCAAACTCCATTACAATCCTAAATCTTGAATTTTTTTCTAGTCAAAAACATTTTAAAGTTTATTTTCCTTAGGTTTTCTTTATACAATACAGTTTAAATATTTAATGGATTGACAAACAATGTTCTATTAATAATAACAATAGACACAATGTAACTGTTGTCAGCAAAACCTGAAAGCACTCCCCCAAAATGGAAAGTTTGTTAAAAACGCTTAGTCAAAGTCATGTAACAAAGTTATTTATTCTGGCTATGCCAGAATACAACCGAGAACTTCTATACCCTTCATGTCCCACTGCACACTATTGCTGCATAGCAAACAAGTGCCTTTCAGACATTGTACCAGTAACTCCTAATACACTGCTTCCACTCCTTTTCATAAGCAGCTATTAAGAGAATCTAAAAGATGTATTTAATGCCGAACTAAATCAAGTATTTTCATGTTTGTGTCAGCAAAACAAGGAAATTACATAATGCATAAAGTACCTTACTACTGGAGAAGACCCCAGAGGAACTTTGATATCTGCAAATAAACTGCCAGGGACACACAAAACCACCAATTTCCCTGGCATATTGCTAGATTTTTAAGCCACAGATATAAATTAAACATGGAAGAGTTCTTAAACAGGAGTACCAACACCAATGCACTCACAGTATGAAGAAAGTCTGCAGAAAAATAAGCCAGAACCTTCATTACCCCAACCTTTGACTGCTGAAGAAGTGGAGTAACAGGTTAGTTATCACTGCCAGTTTATCGCTCTCCAAACTCCTACAATCATTTTCCTCTCATTTAAGTCAATCCTCCTAAGTACTTCCACTGGGAGGCAGAGTCTGCTTTCCATCTGAATCGAAGAGACTGACTAGAATGGTTTATACCGTTTTCTACTACAAAACAACCTAAGATCAGTTCTCCGATTTCTGTGAAATCTGAAATGCTAAGGCATAAACAGTTCTGGGGCTTTTGTTTCTTAGAAAACAAAACAAAAATAGATGTTCTAATGCCATACACTCAATGTGGTTTCTGCTGTATCCTAGTCACGTATTTGTCAGATCAGAACAAAAAAATCTAAAGTAACAATCGCATATATTTCTAGCAATAAAGCTGCTTCTGTTTTTTTCTCCAGCAGAAGCTATACATGCATAGAAGTCTTCTGATTTACTTTTAGATGAATTTGAATTCACGTAATGGCACTGTAAAAATTACCCATTATTTTCTTTTTAAGTACTGGGTGGCCAGGTACAAAATCCGGTAAGCCTGTGTGTATTGATGTTGTCTCAGCCCTCTTTCTATAAGATTTCTTCACTATTTGATGGGCTTTTATTAGGGACAATTGTTGTCCAGCTTCTGGTGTCCAGTCAATTCACACACCAAGATGAGGTATTTTCTTTCTTTGTTCCAGTCTGCACGAAGTAGGGAGGGAGGTGTAACCCACAAAGTCAGAAAAACTTTACATTAGTCATAATTTAACACAGGCATCAGTGATCCTTGGTTACAAATTACATAGTTTTTTCATTAATTAGTACTAAAACTCCTATTTGCTCATATTTCTTCCTTCTCATGCTAATTATTCCTCATGGGCAGCTCTTCCCTTCATTTGAGTTGGGGGTCTGTTTTGAGTAGGTGGTCAAAGAATTACCTTTCCCCCAGTTCCTGCTCAGGCCTGCTGACTACACTCCTGGTGGCTCTCACCCAGACAGTCCATTCATCTTGGGATTGTTCCCCTTTCCCTGAAACAGAACATTAGCCAAGCCTGCAAGTCTCTGCAAGTTCCACAATGCAATTGCTTCATCGTAACTGCCTACTTAAAAACTACTGATTAACATAAAAAAACCTGGTTCAAATCTTGATGGGCTAGATACCTGAGGCTCTTAAAGAACAAGCAGCAGATTAACACACTCAGGCAGCACAGCAAATCCGAGAGAACCAAATGAAGAGATGTCACAAGTGAAAAAAAAAAGTGAAAATTCCACAAAAAAAATTAATGAAGAAGTTCCCATAAGAATAAGTGCTTTTCTCACACCCCACACTTTATACTATGGTGACTGAAACTCCGGAATAGGAACAATCCCACTCCTCTGGCATGTGACGGAAGTCACAAATCCTTCAAAAAGAATCATTACCTTTTAATGGAAAGACTAGTACTCCTAAGCTCACGTGCATGCTTCTGACTTATCTAATGTTCACTCAAAATAAAGAGATTCCCCCCTCAAGCAGAAAAACAAGAGGAATTCAATTTACAAAAAATCACAGCCTCAGGAAGTGTTGCCTCAAGCCAACATTCCCTGTGAGTTTCATACTTCACAGACTGACCTGCCTGCAAGGACTAAGCCAGACATATCAAAAGCAGTACAGTCAGCCCTCTTCCACTTCACGCCCCCCAGATAGCGGCTTCACATCTTAGCGGTGTGATTTTTCAGCAATTAAGGAGGCCTGTTTCAGGACTGCGCATGCACAACCTGACACGCATGAATATTCAAATTAGGCAGTCATGAATAGGCAAATCCCCCCTCCCCTGCAGCTGCCCAGGACGGGCCAGCTCCAGCGGAGCTGAGCCGGGCGCACGCCACTCGGCTTGAGTGTCGCCCATCCTGCTCCCCTTGGCTCAGCTCCAAGGAGGCTTCATGCAGTTATGAAAGATTTACACACACTCAGGTTAGATGTGGTGTCCAAGACTTTCTTGGTGTAGACGTCTACCCTGAGTATGGAGAGATCAGGTCTACGCACCTGGAGAGACACCAGGACAGCGGTGTGCATGGCTCCCCACACCCGTGTCCCCAGCCAAGCAGAAAAGGGGTTTTTCTTGGTGTAGGGCGGCCGTGGGCACCAGGAAGCACCGACACGAACAGCGACACACAGCAGGGCAGTGCCAAAGCACTGGGGGGCTGTGTGAAGGTGCGGGGTAAATTTGTATATTAATGAGCTGCCACTCTACACGGATGGAGGGCTTTGAAGGAGACGAACAAGACCTGCAGTACCATGGTATAGGAGACCCGACTGTACTTCACTCCAGCAGCTACATAAAGGCAGAGAATAGCTTGTATCACAGAATCAGTACGGTTGGAAAAGACCTTAGAGGTCATCAGGTCCAACCTATCCCCTATTACCTAATCTAATCTAGTCAAACCTGTTACCTAACCTAACCTGTTGCCATCCTACTACCAACACACCATCCTACCTGTAACACACTACCCTAATATCTAGGTCATGCCACCAAGTACATCATCCAACCTTTTCTTAAAGACCTCTAGGGACGGTGACTCCACCACCTCCTTGGGCAACCCATTCCACTGAGAGATCACCCTCTCTGTGAAAAAGTTCCGCCTAATGTCCAGTCTAAATCTCCCCTGATGC
This sequence comes from Pitta sordida, assembly GCA_013390025.1. Lineage (NCBI taxonomy): Eukaryota > Metazoa > Chordata > Aves > Passeriformes > Pittidae > Pitta > Pitta sordida. The sequence goes on along the minus strand of WEKX01009913.1, from coordinate 246,561 downwards.
AGTTTAAGACTGTGTCTTCTTGTTCTATCACTTGTAGCCAGAGAGAAGAGACCGGCACCCAGCTGGCTACACCTCCCTTTCAGGTAGTTGTAGAGAGCGATAAGGTCTCCCCTCAGCCTCCTCTTGTAGAGCCTTTCTTGAGCACAAATAGAAAGTGAAAAATGAAATTCATTCATTCGAAGTTCTGGGAATATGCAATTTTCACTTTTAGTTATAAATCTATTCTCAAAAACATAGTTGTCTATTTCTTAGGCTGCTTACAGTGGTGTCTGTGAAACCTCACCTCCTAAACACCCAGGTTTACAGACGATTACGCTTGCCTCCTAAGCTGGTTTAACTGAAATACTTTGCTTAAGATTACGTAGTTGTATTTGAACATATACGCCAATTGTATTCCAGTGGCCAGAAACTGGAGCGATCCTAGTATGTTTCACAGGTTCACAGGTTATTCTGAGTTGGAAGGGACCCTCAGGATCATCTAGTCCAACTCCCCACATACTAGACCATGTTTCAGAACTTAATGCTAAAAAACACTTGTATGCAACTTCCAACTCAAATTAAATGAAACTGATTTATAACACTAGGAATGCTGTACACACAATCAGTAAGACTTTAACAAATTTCTTCCATGGATACAAACATGACACTATAAATGCCAAGTTGCCAAAAGCAAGATCACCTGGAAGCCATGGCACAACAGTTCCCCAGTTAAGGACTTGATGAAGAATGGGAAAGGATACCACACAAGCAGGTTTCAGCTGTTAATGTTTCAGCTTCACTCCTCCACGTTTTTATGGGGAAACAGCATTCTCTGTACTCAACAAGTGGGGAGTAACCAATAGCAAGTCACACAAAAGGTTGAGTTACAGAAGATTAGCAGGCTCTTTCACTGCAAATCACTTCATAAGGCTTTTATTTCTCTTGGCTGCTCTAAAGTTCTAGGGACAGTGGGGAATACGGTATTACAAAAGAAAGAAACAGCCAAGGAAAAAGAAAATATTTCAAATTCAGTGTTGTCCTAAACAGCCACTAGATTTTGTGTCCATACTGTTCAGGGAAAAATTATTCCTTTGTTCAAAATCCAGCACTAGAATTTATTTAATCATGGCAAAAAGAATCTCATTTGAGTTATCATTCTATTTTCTAGCCTTAGAAGAAAGAGTATTGGGATAACCTCTCTCATCCATCACACTGGAACAAATATCCTTTTCTCTGTTTTTATTATTCTCTCTTTTATAAGCAAAGCAAGGTTGGATCAGATATGAACATGCTCAACGATTGCATAACAAAAAGCAAACATGAAACAAGGTCTCATTAGAGGCCATTTTATTCTATGTGAAGAAGCATTACCAAGTGTGGTTCTCAGCTCCAAGTCCTTAAAAGTAAGGCTTATAAAAACATAGGTGTTGAAAATAAGAGGACAATATCCAGTACCCACAGATATGGACTGGATGGGATGATGGTGACGAGGTAACTAGGTTCTCAGTTCAGAATCAGTATATAAACACTGTGTAGGCAGATTGAGGCTTTGTAGAAGAGAATCCTGTTTTTCTGTTCAGGGAAAACAAACACACCCTTAGATTCCAATTATGCAAACATGGCCAAAATTGAGGTGCCTGGCTGGGTAGAGCTTTCAAGGTAAGTTTCAACAATGACCTTTTTAAAACGGAGAGGTGCCATTGTACCAACAGCATTTACAGGAATTCTGTAAATATTCTCAGGCAAAACTACTTTGTCTCTGTTAGATAGATATTCACATTCGATTAATGCAAGTTGATAAGTTGGAAGTCCAGAACAGACTACGAATTAAATATTTCTAGAAGACTATAAATATTTCATCTGTTTCATGAGGCACCTATATTTCAACACCAAGGGAAACCATGAAATACTAAGCTAATGATATAATTTGAATATATGTAGTTCCCACCACTGTATTCTTAAACTCTGTTATCCTAGATGCATACAAACCTACAGATACACCAAAAACCAAGTCAGGTTAGCAGATCTCTCAGTTCTTTCATACCTTGGGCTTGGCCACAATTGCATTTCTGAATGTGTAACAGGGATTTGGGCAGAAGATTTTTTTTTTCTAGTCTCAATTTCAGTCAGTGTTTTTCAACAAAAACCTCACACCTCCTTTCAACACCCACGAACCTTGGCTTGGTGGCTCAGATACACACACTAGCCCAAGGCCTTGCTACATCAGTTGGGAAAAGGACTTGTATCTTGTTTTTGAAAGTACTGGATATTACCAGGTTAAGCTATTCATGCAGATTGCAAGAGAAGTAAATAAAAATCTCCGTAAGCATCTCTCTCCTCAAAGAGAGGGAAAAAATAAAGTCTACACAGTTTTCAGCACTGCAGAACTGGAAAATATTTTCTGGGCATATCAAAGCTGTCCAATAGCTACTCATAGCTCCCCTGGAAGCTGATGAAGTGCAGCCATACTTCATCAGGGCAAATAACTGCAACAATAAATGCCTGGAAAGTTCTGTTGCCAGGGGTTGACAACTTGTTTGTGGACACTTACTGCTGCAGAACCGGCCAAACCCAGTAACTTGAATAATCTGACCTTCCCTGCTTTTCAGGAAACTCAGAGCTGGGAAGCCAGCTTGTCCCATTTCAGATATTGTCATTAACAAGAACATTTTCATACTTAGCAAGACTCGTGAACACCCAAGGAAAGATGACCTTCCAATGCACAGGTGGTGACTGCCACCCCCTCCTCCAGGATTACAGACACTAAGTCAGCACCTTGACTTCCCGTGAGCTGCAGGTTCAGTTAAGGAACAAGAGGACATGTGGGTGACTAATTTCTTCCCAAGGATCAGTAAAAGACTTGCAAATTTTGAATTCTGAACAACTTTTCTCTGATCTATTTAGAATGTAATACACAGTAAGATCTGAGCTTCCTTGACAGCTGCACATTTCCCCCCTCGCATAGTCCTGTATTTCGGAATAGCCATTCGGGACGGTGTGGTTAGGATACACCCTTGTCCAGGTGATCTCCTTCAACAGACTCAGAATTATTAGATCCCAAACTGTATCTCCAAGTTGAACACTGAATGCTCCGAGAGCCCCTTCAGGCCTTAATACATGGCAAACCCTGATGTAGACCAGGCCTTCGGGATGAAGAGCAGGTTCTTCTAATTCTAACTGCATAATTAAACAAACAGTGTCCTGCCATTTGAGAGCTGCTTAAGATTGGCTCAAGCGCTTGCTATACTCCTCCAAGTCTGATGCATAAACCTGCACTGCCAGACCACAGGCAGTCTAAATAAACTGGCTCAGAACCTTCCACTGCTCCATTGGCAGAAACTAAACAGAGCCATGGAACAATGAAGATGGAAAAGGACATCAGAGGGACTCTGGTTCAGCCTCAAGCTCAAAGCAGAGTCACCTGTGAGACCACACCTGCTTTCTCAGGGCTTTTATCCAGTTGGATTCCTCCAAGGAAGGAGTCTGCACAAGCTCTCTGAACAGCAAGTCCCACCATCTGACAGACCTCAAGGTGAAAAACACCCTGTAGAGACAGGCCTCTCATGCCTGCTGTCTCTTGTCCTCCCACCATACACCACTGAGAAGAGCCTGGCTTCCCTCTCTTGAAAACCTCCACACAAGTGCTGTAAAGGGCCCTCAAGCCTTCTCTTCTCCAGGCTCAACAGGCACAGTTCCTCTACTTCTCCTCACGAAGCAAAAGCTCACAACTCAAGACAGTCTTGGCAGCTGTCCACTGAACTCACTCCAGTTTATCAACACTTCCCATCCCAGGGCGGAGAGCACACCTGGATGCTGTATACTGGATGCAGTCTAACGAGTGCCAAATGGAATGGGACAATTGCTTCACCTCACCTACCGGCTATGCCCCTGCTAACACAGGGCACACAGCTGCCCCATGCCCAGCTCTCTGTCCACCAGGGCCTCCACAGCCTTCTCAGCAGAGCGGCCCCCAGACAGGCAGTGCTGGTGCAAGGGGTCTCTCCTGACAGGGAACAAGCCAGGAAACCCCCACACTCAAACAGCTGCTTAAATGGTAAATTTGCTTAGTAATCAGCAGCAGATGAAATGGATAGAAATTGAAGCCAAGTCCTCTTAGTGTTAATACACCTTACTTAGTACTACTAAGTCGCATCTTAGGGCCATATTCAGATGGCCTAAATTCCACATAAATCCTTCTACCTCCTATTTCTTATTAGCTAGCTTTCAGACGGCTCCCCATTCAGTGTCTTACGTAAATTCTATGAGTTGCTCTTCAAAACCACCTACTATATTTCTCCATTTTCTCAGAAAAGGGGCTGCAGTGGAATCCAGGCCACCTGAACCTAGTCTTTAGGGTCTGGTAATGTTGCAGCATCAGACTGCATTATTTCTTTTGGATATGCCACAGTGGCACTAAGCAGCAGCTCATCTGTCAGGACAGGTTTAGTTACTCTTCCACTCAAACATATATTTTAAAATACATAAAACGTAGATTGCTAGACAATTCAGGACTGAGTTTTTCCTGCTACGTTCTGGCAATTTACTCCATTGCTCGATCTCCTTGCACAAGAATGCTTTATCCATAGCACTTTGGTTTTCTGTCCTTAGCCATGCATGATGCTTTGTTCCAGATGTCTTGACAATTCACTAAAAAAAAACTGGGTCTTCACTATGACTGTGGCTCAAGCCATTCACTGGTCTACAGAAAGGAAGAATAAAAGCCCTACAATCAGTACTGAATGTGGGATTGGGAAATCAATGGCCTAAATGCTCACCAGTTCAGCAAAAGCACACCATGCTTTAAGTCAAGCACGAAGATATTTCTTCTAGTTCTTCAAACACTACCATTTTTCCAATAAATACCATTCTGGTTTTCCTAGGCTTCTGGTTGAACCAGAACTCTCAACTGGAGAACTTATCTCTTATAAACATAATGGTTTTATAACAGTGTCAAATTGAGAAGTTACACATAGCAACATACTCAGCCCCAACATGCTCTGTACCGTGTCCTTACATAATCAGGATTCTCCAAGCAAAAAAGATGGAGCAGGCAAGACAGGAATCACCCATAAATACTTCTGAAAAGCAGACCCAGATTCAACACATCACAGTCCTGACACCTCTTTTTAGGACCTTAATACGCAGTGCTTTTGTCAAAGCCCCAGAGCACTCCAGATGCACTGGTATAGAGTCTATCTCTTGTCCACAGCTATGAGCCAGAGCTCTCTCCAAACATCCCAGTACTGTGAAATACATCAAATAAAACTGGGGCTGAGATTTATTACGTTCATCCTTGAGTGGAATAGAACATTTGGGGATAGCACAACTTTCAGAAACAAGTGCCAGCTTATTGCGATCAAACAAACTATTTTAGAATTAAGCCAGTAAGTTTGCTTCCCTCAAGGAATTCTGTACCCATTAGCAAGAAGTTTGCTTTCCTGACCAGCCAAAAGGGATCTGGATCACGCTGACTGTGTTACGTGTTTCAGAAGTTTTCAGCACACAGATCAGTAGCTCCATCAGACTGACTCAAGTTTGTCAGCCAGCTATCAACACTGAACACACAAAGGTTAAATGTGAACCTACCTCTGGTTTCTAGGGACTAACAATAACAAACATGCTGAACAACTACCACGAAAATTAGGTCTCTTAAGTAACAATGTTTAGTTTCAACCACTCCTGAAGCATAGCTCCACGGGACAAGGGGGAATTATCAGGCTTAATAATGTCCTCCCCTAACTTTTCAGAGCACACAGGACAGTCAAACGCTACGAAAAGTGCTTGCTCTCACAGTGATGCAGATGGATACGAGTATAAAGGCTTACCAGTGCACCCACATGGTTACCTTCCTCCTAGGGTATAGGTAAGACCTGATAACATATCCATTATCTCAGACTTCTACATTTTAGCCCCAAGAAATAAAGAGTCACATGCCACAGTGAATTTCTGCACAATGTGACACCAATCCATTCTGAAGAAAGACCTTATCTACAGCAGAAGATAATCAGACAAAAATGCCATTAAAGCCTTTTTGTTTCATTTAATGCTTTTTCTTGGTGTAATGCTTAAAAAAATAACAACTCCCCCTTCATGTCAGCTCAAATATTCCTTAAGACCTCTATAACATTGTAAAGTATTTTAAGTAAAAATGACTGTCCTTACCCTTAACAGACTTTCAAAAGTAACCGAAATCATTTTGCATTGGTATTGGTCTTTTTCATAAATTCTATACTGACAGCACCACTTAAAAAGTGAGGCTATTCAAATACTTGTAACAATTTCACATTTATTGCTACCAAACTCAGTTCACAGGCAAGAAAAAGCCACATTCAAGAATTTGGCACCGCTAAACAAAATGCACTATTTCTGACTTTTTAAAGTTGCTGTACATCATAATTTAATATTATGGGAGGTCAATTTCTTCATCAAGCTAAAAAAGCGTAGCAGTGCTTATAAACGATCTTACAACGACTTTTATTCTGTCACTGTCTTAATTCTTCTGAAGGCGACTGTTTGCTTATTCCCCTGACTCTGTATGGGTCCCAAACACTGAACTTCCTGATTTTTATGAAACTACGTGAAATAAATCTTTTAAGTCTTGCGTCTCTCCCTTCGAATGAAGGGTGTTCTTGTCCTTCTCTTTCCGGGAGAGCCCACGACGGACATGCACCTCAGCATCCAACCGAGTACCAACCTCCTGGAAATCCGGACGGCGGCACTAAAACACGGCTGGAAATCCCGGCCCGCAGCTCCGCCGGCCCTGCTGCTCTCACACACACAGACCACGAGCCGCCGCCGGGGTCCCGGCCCGGGGACACGGAGAGACCCCCCCGCACCTGCCGGGCGGGCCCCGAACCCGCGACTGACGCACCTCCCCGGCCGCCGAAGGGAAGCACCGTGTTATCGCCTCTTATCTCGCTCATCAGCTGGAGTGTCGCGCCGGCGCGGGCGGCGA